>CM051238.1:112826545-113073545 GCA_027917425.1 Gastrophryne carolinensis | reverse complement strand
TAATTAGATTCCTGCACCCTGGTAGCAATCGAGGATCTATGAGCGTGTAAAGTTTTTTAATGTCGTGCTGGACAATAATAGGGGGGCGCGTGTCCAAAAAGTGCCTAGGGCAGCACAAGTCCAAAATACAGCCCTGCTAATATTGAGGAATTTATTTCTGGCTCTGTTGCCAGAAAGGCCTCGGCTAAGCGAAAGCATTTGTCTCCAGCTGCGCCGGCCTTTGAGTTTGATGATTAGGATTTCCTTGACTGGTCTGATTATTCCCCGCTAGAAGAGGGGGAATTATTTGAGGATTCTGAGGGTTCTGATAATCAGCAGTTTGTTGGTGCTGATACTAAGCAAGGGCAGGGGGATGCTGTGGATACCCCGAAGGTCTTGGCTCACCTTTTTGAGGTTCTGGCAATTTCTCCTTCTCCTCCTCCTCCTCCTCCTCCTCCTCCTCCTCCTCCTCCTCCTCCTCCTCCTCCTCCTCCTCCTCCTCCTCCCCCTCCCCCTCCTCCTCCAAAAAGGGGAATTCTTTGGGACTTCCAAGCCGCGCCTGGAGTTCCCAAATCAAAAGCATTTTGATGGTATTATTCTTAAGGAATGGGAGAAGCCTACTCGGCTTCCAGGTATTCCTCAAGGTTGGGATAAAAAGTATCCCTTTCCGGGGGACGTGGTAAAACGATGGTCGTCCCCTCCCTATTTTTCATTCTCCTGACTCCACCCCTCTCAAAGATGGTGAGGATAAACGCATTGATCAGATGGCTTGCCACGCGTTTGCTAGTGTCGGTTCAGCCTTGCGGCCTGTTTGTGCTTTGGCACTTTTGGCAGTGGCTACCAGGTCTGTGGTTAGAGACCTGCTGAGTACCTGCAGGCTTGACCCGGCTAGTGATGAGTTCGCCGCCCTTAAGCGGTGTGAATTGTTCGTGTCTTTTGTGCTTGCCGCCTTGGATGACACCATGCTCATGTGTGGTAGAACCTCGGCTTTGCTTGCAGCTATTCGGCGGTCAGTATGGTTGCGCCAGTGGGCGGCTGATTTTGTGGCCAAAAAGTCGCTTACAGCACTTCCCTTTGTGGGATTGCAGCTCTTTGGAGAAAGATTAGATTCTGTCACAAAAGGAGGGAAGTTACCTCAGCGTAAGAGGCAACGTCGTCCCTTTCGGGGGGCAGCCTCCTTTAACCCTTCCTTTCGTGGTGCCAGAACTGGCAGAGTTTTGGCCTTCTCTACCCTCAGAGGTGATTCCTGGAGTAGAGGCAGAGGCCGTGCCCATCCAGGTCACAATTGGAGTTCCAAACCCAAGCCCGCTGCTAAGCCAGCTCAGCAATGAGGGGGCGCCCTCACCCTTGCGGGTGGGGGGACGGCTGCGGCACTTCTTCCAGGTCTGGGACCAGGAGGTCTCAGACAAATGGATTTTGGAAGTGGTGTCTTCCGGTTACAAGCTGGAATTCGAGATTCGGCCTCCTCCCAGATTCTTCAGGTCTCGAGTGCCTTCAGATCCACTGGCCGCACAGGGACTCCGGGCGGCAGTAAGGTATCTGCTGGACATGGCTGTCATTTGCCCAGTGCCTTTCGCGGAAAGGGGCTTGGGATTCTATTCCAATCTATTCACGGTGCCTAAGAAGGACGGCTCCATTCGACCCATTTTGGATCTGAAGCTCCTCAATCGGTTTATCCGCTTCAGGAAGTTTCGCATGGAAACTTTGCGGTCAGCCGTCGATTCTCTTCGTCAGGGGGACTTCATGACGTCCATAGACATCAGAGATGCTTATCTGCATGTACCTATCTTCCTGGCAAACCAGAGATTCCTCAGGTTCGTGGTGGAAGATCAGCATTTTCAGTTTATGGCCCTTCCATTCTGGCTTACCTCGGCTCCGAGGGTGTTCACCAAGGTATTGGTGGGGGTGATGGCCCTCCTCAGAGTCCAGGGCATTCGCATTGTACCATACTTGGACGACCTTCTCATTTTGGCTTCCTCTCTCAGCCAAGCGGAGCTAGACACCAGAGTGGTGGTATCCACGCTGGAGAGGTTCGGTTGGATGATCAACTATTCCAAGTCCTCCCTCTCCCCGTCCAGGGAGGTTTCATTTCTGGGCATGACTCTGGATGCCTTTCAGGCCAGGGTTTTCCTTCCTCAGCCCAAGATTTGGTTCAGCTTCTGCTTTCCAATCCTCGCCCGTCTATCCGGCTAGGGATGAGATTAGTGGGTCTGATGGTGGCTTCCATCGAGGCAGTCGCTTTTGCCCAGTTTCACATGAGGACGCTTCAGCTCCATCTTCTAGCGACTTGGGACAATTGTCCGCTGTCATTGGATCAGTCTTGTCTGCTGTCTCCCCGGGCTCAGCAGTCCCTTCAGTTGTGGCTAGTGTCAATCAATCTGTTGAAGGGCAGATCCTTTCTGACCCCTTGTTGAGAAACGGTCACCACGGACGCCAGCCTGTCGGGCTGGGGGGGGCTTCTGGAGGGAACATCAGTTCCAGGGGTTATGGGGGCCTCGGGAGGGAGGCTCATACCCCTATCAATGTTTTGGAGCTACGGACCATTTGGTTGGTTCTGTCTCGCTTGACTCTTCTATTGCAGGGATTGCCAGTTCAAGTCCTATTGGACAATTGGACGGCGGTCGCTTACATCAATCACCGAGGGACTCGCAGCAGGAGTGCCCTCAGGGAGGTATCTCTGATCCTTGTTTGGGCAGAGAGCAATGTCCCATGCATCTCAGCCATTTACATCCCGGGAGTGGAGAACACGAAGACGGATTCCCTGAGCAGGAGATCCTCTCGCCGAGGAGAATGGTCTCTCAGTTCCAAGGTATTCCAGTCCCTTTGTCACAAGTGGGGGACTCCAGAGGTGGATCTTTTTGCCTCTCGTCACAATCACAAGCTTCTTGCCTTTGTGTCTGTCTCAGGATCCTCTGGCCCTGGCAGTGGATGCCATGTCCCTGGCTTGGAGGGAACTGGGGTTTTCTGTACCTGTTAACCCCTTTCTCCATGGTGGGCAAAGTGGTGCGCAAGCTGACTCTAGAAGGGGCACCAGCAATTCTGGTGGCTCCAAGGTGGCCAAGACGAGTGTGGTTCGCAGACGACGTGCGGTTGGCAGTAGATCAGTTTTATCTGCCGCCTCTTCCGGATCTTATCACCCAGGATCAGCTACGCTACCCCAATTTACCAACGCTGGCTTTGACGGCGTGGCTGCTGAAACCTCCATCTTAAAGGAGGAAGGTTTTTCTGATGCAGTGGTTCAGACTCTTGTTAGAGCTGGGAAGAGATCTTCCTCTAACGTCTACTATAGGACTTGGAGGTCTAATATTAACTGGTGCGAGGCTAGGGCCTTGCCTTGTAGGGTGTTTTTCTATTCCCAGAATTCTGGAGTTTCTTCAACATGGTCTGGACTCTGGGTTCCAGCTTAGTACTTTGAAGGGGCAGTACCGTATGGGCAGCACTGTATTAGCCAGGAGGAGAGAGATTTAGGGGTACTGATTACTGATAGCTGCAAGATGAGTGGACAGTGTAGCCAGGCAGTGGGAAAAGCAAGCAGGATGCTCGGCTGCATAGCTCGAGGCATCACCAGTAGGAAGAGGGAGGTTGTGATGCCGCTGTATAGAGCCCTGGTAAGGCCACAGCTAGAATACTGTGTGCAGTTCTGGAGACCTTACCTGCAAAAAGACATTATTCAAATAGAAGGTGTCCAAAAGCGGGCAACGAAAATGGTGGAAGGATTTAAACTTAAAACTTATCAGGAGAGACTTAAGGAACTTAATGTGTACAGTCTGGAGGAAAGAAGAGAGAGGGGGGACATGATTGAGACCTTTAAATATGTGAAAGGATTGAATAAGGTTCAGGAGGAAAGTGTTTTTAAGAAGAAACTTAATGATAGAACAAGGGGGCACAACCTGAAGCTAGTCGGGGGGAAGATCAGGAGCAATATTAGAAAATATTATTTCACAGAAAGAGTAATATATGCTTGGAACAAACTTCCAGCAGAGGTAGTTGAAAAATCAACAGTCACTGAATTTAAACATGCCTGGGATAAGCACACATCTATCCTAAGATAAAGAGCACATACAGTATACACATAAGGGCAGACTAGATGGACCGTATGGTCTCCTTCTGCCGTCAACCTTCTATGTTTCTATTAAATGGATTCTATGTAAATGGATTCGACAGGCCATTGTTGGGGCCTATTCTGCCAAGGGGAAGGTTCCCCCTTTTCGTGTTACTGCTCATTCTACTCGTGCTGTTGGAGCATCTTGGGCTTTTCAGCATCAGGCTTCTGTTGAACAAGTTTGTAAGGCTGCTACTTGGTCTTCTGTTCATACTTTTTCCAAGTTTTATAAGGTTGATGTGCGGGCCTCAGTGGATGCCGTTTTTGGCCGCAAAGTTCTGCAAGCTGCAGTAGTTTAAGCTTGCATTATTGCCTTTTTGGGATCCCCACCCATTATGGGCTATTGGATGTCCCAAGTGTCATGAATATTCGGAAGCGGGGTGTGTGACATACTGGGAATAATACCATTTTGTGATTAGTCACCTGTAAAATGGTTATTACAAGTATGTCACACTGTTCATCCCGCCCTTTTTTGGTTTTCTGGGATCCTTTCTATGGTGAACCTTTTTCTTTGCTGTCATTTGGCTCTTCCTGGTCCCTTTACTGCTGTCTTATACTGGGGAATGGTGGGAGGTCCCAGGTATTTATGGGCCAGGAGGGGCTCCTTTTTTTCATGTCATCTCTGCAAGATCGCCCTCTACAGGACAGTTACCCAAGTGTCATGAATATTCGGAAGCGGGGTGTGTGACATACTGGTAATAACCATTCTACAGGTGCCATCTATTCAAAAAGCCAATTGGGCAAAAAGGCTAATTTTAACGGGCGGCAACGAACCAAGTCCTCAATTAAGTTCACTGCCCTGTGGAGAAATGCCCAAACCCGTACTGTAACCTCACTGGTGTGCCCTCTGTACACACCTAGAACCCCACAAGGACTGACTAATGCACTCACAATATTAAATACAATATCAGCTTTATTACAAGAATCAGACTAAAAACACAATTAAATACAAGGTTTCTGTGCCATAAACATGATCACCACCAGGGGGAGCATACCCTCTATACCAATCTAATCATTATATTACCCATGTAACTAACCCTTATCTATTAAAATACAGTATAATATATACAAAAAGTGTCATTGCTTCTCAATGTGCTTCCATCTCAAGTACAAGGTCAAGGCAAGAGTGAATAACCCAGTCAAAGTTACAAGTGCAAATCAGCAAAATAGTGCAAATAACAAAGAAAAGTGCTTACAGTTTCCAAGTGGTGTGCACCCCCCCGGGACTGCAACCAATGCGTTTCGAGTCCAATAATGACTCTTGCTCACGGCCAGTAATCCAACAGTTATCTCAACTCAGGGAGGGGGCACATGGCCCCCTTTAAGTATCGACCTGCCTGCTCGCTCCCGCGCTCAGCCCCCAAAGCACGTGGGTACGCCGATGCACTCCAGCCGGAAGTGCGCCCGCCCATCCACCTGATGTCATCACACAAGACTACACGGCAACCGCCGCTAAGCCACGCCCACTCGCGCCCGCCGCACGCAGGGTGAATCACCCCCGTCAAATGACAGCATGCATGGGGGCGGGGCCAAAGCTGGGGGGAGGGAGCCGGGGGAGCGACAGGTACAGCGGCTTCAGTATTCCCTGCGAGACTACTGTAGAAAACTATGCCTGTTGCCACAGGCATTTGCACCATTACAATATATACATAATATAAAGTTAAATCAACAATGATATATACAATTCATAGAAACATCATAATGCATCATGACTACCTACTATTTACAAAGGCTACTATATTGAACAATCCTAATTTATACAGTCTCATTGATGGTATATACTAATCAACCACATACATGTGACCCCCGAGATAACAACAGCCTCCCACATATTTCCCACTGAAGGCAGCCTAAAGGACGCCAGCACTCCAAAACCGATCACAAAGAAGGGGGTGGCAATTGCGTAGAGCTGCCCGGGGAAATGGGGCTGAAGCAGGCTTGGGCACAGTATGTCAAATAAATAGGACGACAGAGAGGGGGGAAGGGCTGTTTTTCCATATCACAATGATCACGTCCTCCAGATGATCCCATTTAGGCCACGACAGGTATAGATTCTTTTAGGCACCTCCAACCTTATATTTCACTTCAGCCTCCACACAAGTAGTAGCCGCCCGGTCCATACTCCAATATACCCTCTCCAGGTATCCCAACGTGGATGTGCAAGATGAAAAATCAGATACTGTAACATACAAGGGGAACGCCTTAAAACACAACCATCATCATCCACACCATAGAGTGAAGTGCTCCCACCACTTACAAAACATCATAACCCCCCAGAACAGCACCCCTGCAAAGGGTACCTACCCTACCCAAACCCCATATCCACCAACATGTGCAAACCCCCCCCCACACATACACACCCTACCCTACCCTGCTACTACCTGCCCACCACAAAACTAATGTGCACCAGTGTATAGTAACAAACTTATCCCAAGTATGGTGTAAACGCTACATCCTCATTGAGTCCCAGCGGGTATTGTGTGTCCAAATCATGAATCCAGCACAGCTCCTTCTGCTGTAGTCGCCTCTTTATATCACCTCCCCTGGGGCCCATGGTCACCTTCTCTAATGCTACCACCTGTAGTTGATCAATTCTACTTCCATGTTTATCCAGGAAGTACGCTTTATCCAGGTGAGTAATCACAAAATTGTATTTTTTTAAACCCTTTATAGTATGAATAGTAGTTTTATTCATAAATGTTAAAAGTCCTCTTCAGTTGGGGGGTCTTCTGGGCAAGAATGGGGGGCTACCAATACATTCATATTTTTTTATGTTTTTTATGCAAAAATATTTTAAACAGTAGAAAAATTACAAACAGGACATTTCATGTTAAAGCCTAAATTCTGCTGAGATATATATATATATATATATATATATAATATATATTTGTCCTGGAAATTCCTGCAAAAATCAGTTAAACATGGTGCAAAATGGTGAAAAATGACCTGTCAACAGAGGGTGACAAAGTAGGCAGGGAAGTAAAAAGTAGCTATGCATGTTGGGTATTCTGTTCAGGGGACCTTGCGCTTTCAGATTTAGTTCTGTTTTTTTTATACATTTTTTTAGGGAAACCCTGTGCAACCTAAGAATTCTTCGAGGGATTACTTCCAGAAAGATGA
Organism: Gastrophryne carolinensis; assembly: GCA_027917425.1. Taxonomy (NCBI): domain Eukaryota; kingdom Metazoa; phylum Chordata; class Amphibia; order Anura; family Microhylidae; genus Gastrophryne; species Gastrophryne carolinensis. The sequence continues at coordinate 113,066,344 of CM051238.1, read as the reverse complement.
ACCCACCACAACAAGCTGGGTATGCGCAGAAATCTTAACATGTACTTTCAGGGAATATACAGTTTATGGGGGTATTCCTAATCTAAAGGTTTGTTTTGGTTGAAAAAGTGCATGGTGCACACTGTCTGCAGAGCTGACACAAACACTCAGGTGTTTGTTAGCGGCAGTGCCTAGGCTGGAAGCCAGAGCGGGGACAGCAGTTGGCGTTCATTTACCCTGCACATGCTGGCCCGAGAAGTAGCGGCTACAAGAGCTGGGACAGCAGACAGGTTACCCCACTCGTCCGCCCACTGCTCGGCTGTTTATGGGGAATTGGGTGGAGAATGCCCCACTGACTATGGGGAATGGGAGGGGGGAATGGCAAACTGTTAATGTTGAATGGTAGTGGGGAAATGCCACGCTGGCTATGGGGAATGTGATGTGGGGGAATGCCATACTGCCTATAGGGAATGGGATGGGGGGATGCCACACTGCCCATGGGCAATGAGATGGGGGGGGGGAATGGCCCACTGCTCATGGAGAATGAGGTGGGGGAATGCCTGTAATGAGGTGTTTTAGCACATTTGGTTTAGAATATTTTTTTGTTTATTCCTCCAAATCCTAGGTTTTCCTAGTAATTCAGTGTTCCTCAACTATCCAAGTTTAAAGCCACTGCTGGAGAAGGCCTAAAATCAAATTGCCCAGAAGGCTGTTAGAAAAAGTGATTAAGTTATTATAAAATATATTTACTAAACATTTACCATATTTTTCACCATATAAGATGTACGTTGGAGAAATAAGAATAAACAATTTTAAACCATATGTGCTAAAACACCCCATTACAGGCAGTGTGACATTTCCCCCATCCTTTCCCCATGAGCAGTGTGCCATTCCCCCCAAATCTATTCATTAGCAAAACACCACCCCAAATCAGTACCCCTCATTTCACAAGCATCACACCTCCTCGTTATCGAACAGATGGTAGTTTTTGGTCTGACCATTTATAGATCATGATCTGGCTGAAGCCACTATTTTATCAGATGTCAGACGTGATGCATGGTCAACCCTTCACTTTCAGATGTCACTAGATTTGCATTCTCCGATGGGAATCTGAGGTGTAATTAGATTCAATGTCTGAGTGGCCTAGGCCATTGTTTTTGTGACTCCATAATCCCAGGGGAAGGCGTCTTGCATACACAGTTGAATTTGTTTTATGCAGGGCGTTGTATTTTGGTATGCCTGTGGCTCTTCAGCTGTTTGGATCTAGAGGGTCATCAGAAAGATTACTTTGTTTATGGCAGGAATTGCATTGTTTTCACCACCAGGGGCCCAGAAGAGGCAGAACAGCTGCTATTCACCAATGCTCAGCACCCGAAAAAAGTCACCCACAATTAATGTTATATTCAGAAATGTTTGCCTTAACAAAAAGTAATTATAGCATTTTTTACTGTATTTCCTGGACAATTACAGAATTTGTCAGTTTGTGTTTCATAGACCTACTTTCTTCACGATAACAAAAGTTGAACAAATTTTACACTCTGACCAGAGGAAAAGGGGAGTTGGGTAGTAGAAGAGATGCTTTAGCTCAGTCATAGAACAACCACATGTATTCCGCCTAGACTTTTCTCCTGATACCTGCAGTGATACGGAAGTTAGGATCTGGCCAAAGTCATATTAAGCACTCCTATTTGGCCACAGAGGCGTTTTCCCTGTTTCTGGATCGGATGACGGCAGGCTTGTACTGGCCCACAGGGTTATCAGGAAAAAAAACAGTGGGCCCCTGGTCTCAGACGCCTTTGAGGGCCTTCATAACCATATCTGAATGTAGTGTCAAACCCCGGTGACACCCATCTTCTTTGTGAGTTTACAACCCCCAATCTCCGCAGCAAGCTTCACATTTAGCCAAGCCCCCGTTTGTTGGGATGCCTTAAACGCCCCCAGGACTTATTAGCTCAAGGGATGTAAACTCACGGGGGTGAAGACGGATGAACCGAAGGTAAGACTGGTTGTAATCTGGTAGCTGAGATATATACAGATTACAGATCTTGTTAAAGCAACTGAGGGAGAATACAGGTAAGGTCAAAGGTCATACAGGTAAGGTCAAAGGAATACAGGTAAGGTCAGGAGATCAGAGAGCTTTGCTGCACCAAGGTTAAGACAGTTATGTAGTTGTAAAATAAGGCTGAGGTCGGTACAGGTGGCAGTCAGGGATAGTCAGGCTAGCAAGGTTGGCAATGGATAAACACATTTTAGTCCCAGCTAAAAGTTATCACGGGCACTGACAGTGTGAGGGGGTAAAACCTTTTATAGGACAGCAGCTAACGGGATTGGACAACAAGGTAATAGAATTGATTGGTGCTTAACAACTTCTGAGCTGATTGCCCAGTTTAAACCCTTAGGGTGTGTTGTAACAAGACACTTTGGGCTGATTGGCCTCTTTAACTCTGCCTCCAGCGATCACGCTGTGTGCAGCTCTGTCAGTGGGCATAATTTAGCTGTGCTCGCTCAAGAAGGTGCCCGCGTAGGAGCAGCTGCCGGGCGGATGGAAGCCCTGCCCGCAGCCCAAGGTTATGCTGCCTGGAGACACCAGGGGACCGGACTCCAGGTAAGTGTACTGTGACATAGAGCTTATTTGTAGCATCCCAAGCTACTGTACCTTTTACTTTCAATCCCTAGAGTTTCCAGTTGGCTGTTTAATGTCTGAGTGGCTCAATTTGAATACAAAAGTGAACCACTTTGTTAGAACTAGAGTTCACTCCGCATTTCTCTGGATTTTTTTGTGATTCATAATGACTAATTTCCTAAAATCCTTAAATAAAAAAACTCACCTGCTCTATTGCTGTTCTCCGGTCTGGGCTCACAGCAGCACGGAACAAGATGCCAGAGGGGCCATTTATACCAGCGAGCGGATGTTGGCTCACTCTGCTGGTATAAAATGCCCCCCCCCTGCCATCGGGAGCTAGATGTCAGAAGCTCTGCTCCACACCTGGCTTCTGCCTCACTCCACCTGGCAGAAGCGGCGTGGGACATCAGCGATGGATCAGAGGGAAGTATGGGGGAAAAATTATACAACATACCATAACCCCAGCCCTATTACCTGCATCCCCAAAGTCCAGGGGGGTGCAGAAGAGTCTATAGCCATTCAGGCCTATGCGGGCTGGTAGCCTTCAGGGCCGAGGAGCAGCCGCTTGGCCTCCGCGCACTGGTCTACTAGTCCCCATAGTATTTTAGTTGTGTGGGATAAGAGGAAGGGACAGATGTGGGAGATGCTTTTAACTTGGAGGCTTGAACGGAAGGGCAGAGTTCAGTAGTCCTAGACAGTTATTGTACAATTATTAATAGAGATTTCGGTGTTAGAAAAGGGAGGGAAATCAGATGGGGGAGGGGAGTTGATCAGTTTTGTTTTGGCCATGTTTAGTTTGCGGGAGCAAGGTAACATGGAGGAGGTGGAGGTGTTGGAGATGGAGATTTGTGGTGTCTGCATATTGGAAGCCTAGTGGCGCTTTTATTTGTTGCTACAGAGTTGCTGACTGGATTGCTCTTTTGGTTGTAAAGTTACGCACTGGTTGTTTTACTATATCTCAAGTGTGGACAATCCCAAAGGATGACCTGGGAAAACTGGGGTTAACTAAATTTTTCTGGTAGTCCTTTGGGATGGTGCATGCATCCCACCCGTTTTTTTTGTTGCATTATTTTTTATTTGTATGTATTTTTGCATGTGGCACTGATTTTGTTATTGGTATTACCTAGGTAACAGTTTCATCCTGTACAGTATTATAGTCCTCTGGTTGTCTTGGGGCTTTATTCTTTACATAACCGAGGGTGAGAGGGGTTTTTATTCTTTTACCTGCTTTTATTCTGTCTTATTTGTGTTTGCAGAAGGGGGTGGAGAACCAGATAGTTCAAATTTAAATGTTCCAAAGGACTACTGAAAACGGTTTCCTAGTTTTTCAATCTGAAATCTATCTCTAGTACTAAATACTAGGTAATGCAGTATTTCCACCTTCACAAAAAAAGGCAATGCTTCGGCTGCCTTCATCTGGGCTAATGATCAGCGTAAACGTGCTCTACAAAGTGCCCTCCACTCTTGCACCTCCTGGGACCAAGTACATTTTTTTGTTTTAATGCCCTAATTGTTCCAGACATGGGGGAAGGGGGGTTGTCACAGTTAGGGACTTTAGAAATAATACCCTAATGCCATCCACAACCCCTCGCCAGGCAAACCAGTCTCCAGAAAATGTACCATTCTATGTTCTGTGCAGTGAACCTTGTTTACAAGTAGAACTGTGGAGCATGGAAAGGAACAAATTTCATTATTTGATTCTGGGCATTTCCAGAAGGATTACAATAGTCAGGAAGCCTAAATTGAGATACCTGGGATGCAGTGGCCACAATTGCCTACAGACCCTTTAATGGGTCATCTATGTAGAGCAAGCTCTCAAACCCAGGAACAAGTGTGCACTTATGCGTATTACACTTATAGACCCCATAATACATATTTTGTCAAAATGTATTATATGTTCAGATATGTGCTTCAGTTGATGTCTGTTACTTAGTTGATCAGTGTTTCCTGTTTTTTACTTTCAGATGTAAAATCCTTGGATTTATCATTCAGTTTTAATACAGTCTCTTCCTCAGAACAACAACTTCGCTCTGTCTTTCTTTATTATGTCAGCAAATCATATCCTTCAAATACTACCTGTGACTGTATGCTGGAAATCCTTCATGAAGAAACTGCAGACCCAGTCTGTTCTCCACTTTTTTACACATTTGATTTCCATCTGCAGAGAAAGCAAAAATGGATTGAGATTGATGTGACCTCTTTCCTTCAGCCAGTAGTTGCAAGCCGTCAAAATATTCATCTGTTGTTCAATATGACATGCAAGAGGAACAAAATGCACTACAGTTTTGGAATAGAGAGACCTATAAAAATAACCAGATCACCTCCATGTTTGCTTCTGTACCTAAATGATACCAGCAACAGGGCTTACCACATTAAAAAGAGCAAATCGGATACTCCCAGTTGGGATCAAAATGAAAGCATGATTTCATACCTCAGTTCTTTAACTGAAACTCTCCAAATATCTAAAGGACCTCGATCCCGAAGAGGTCATGATGCTAAAGCCGATGGCACAGCTGTTGAATTTATTCCATATAATTTTACTGAGCTAGCCAACGAATATGAGTACCATCAAAATGAATGTGAGCTACATAGATTTGGGCTCAGTTTCAGCCAGCTGAACTGGGACAAGTGGATTCTGGCACCCCATCGGTATAGTCCAGATTATTGTAAAGGAGAATGTCCCAGGGTGGTTGGCCACAGGTATGGTTCTCCTGTACATACTATAGTTCAGAATATCATTTATGAAAAACTTGACTCTTCTATACCCCGGCCATCTTGTGTCCCTTCTGAATACCGACCTATGAGTGTTCTTACCATTGAACCTGATAACTCTATTGCATATAAAGAATATCAAGACATGATTGCAACCCAATGTACCTGCCGTTAGCCTCCCCAAGCCACAATTTTTGTCCATGTAACCAACCTTCTGCTGCTCACATTACAAGTTTGATGGTGACGGGGGGTGGGGGGGGGGCAAAGTTTGTTGAATGAGCATTTTAAGACAATCTCTCACAATTAGAGCAGTTATTCTCTTGAGTTCTGAGAGATTCATATTTCCATCTCGGATGCCAACTCCCATTTGCTACAGTTTTGCTAAAGCTACCTTAGCTTATACATAAGTTTTCCTTTTGGTTCATGAGGACCACACAGACCGCTCCTTTGCAACAACTTAGGTCCACGTGCAGCAATAAGGTTGACTGAAATAAGCCCCGTGCTTCTTACTTGGAGATAATTTTTAATGCTGCAGTGTTGTTTTTTTTATCTAAAGGGCTCTAAATACCATGAAGGAGCTTTTAAGATTGCCGGCGTCGCTTTTAAATGCCTTTTTTTTGTTTTATAAAGAACATGTTAAATGGTTGTCTGGTAGACAACTACCCTCCTTCATACATAGTATATATGAGGAAAAGTTGTCTTGAACTTAGACAACCTCCCTTATACAACATTGCAAAATGCTCTTAGGCAAACTTCAAAGTTTAGCAACATTTTTGCAGAAGTGAATGCAAAAGCCATTGGGTTTCTTTAATGCATAGAAAGTGCTTGTATTTAGCATCTGAACAAAATTTGTACATGTGTATTTTGCAAGGATTACTGTTCTTGCACTTTTGGCAATGCCTTCACTGCATTTTGTACCAGTATGAACCTTTAAGGCTTCACATACAGCAACACAGCAAGTACCTTGGGGTTTACATGGTGGATTGGGATTACCTAAATGAATGGAGGTGCTTGCTTGCATATTCAACTTTTTAAAGTGGGCCAACACCCTGCCCGATTGGCCCGGGAATCTATAAGATTCCCAGGCCTATCAGATCCCTCCCCGCGGGGCATCCAAAATCGGGATGCCCCGCTGTATGTAACCCCCCAGGACGCCCCATTCACCTTACCTTACTCCCATTCCAATGGCGCATGCGCGAGCCGCGGCCGCATCTCGTGCTTCTCTCTAGCAGGGTGCGCTCCCTGTTAGAGGGAAGCGCGAGACGTGGCCGCCAGCGTGCTCGGAGCCGCTGCGGTTGTCCGTCCCTTGTACGTGCATACCACAGCGGCTCTAAATGCGCTGAATGGACGAGCGGCCGCGCATGCGCCGTAGGAGTGTGGTGAGGTGAGTTTTTCCGGGAGTTCTGGGGGGTTTCATGCAGCGGGGCACCCCGCGAAGTGGACCAAAACCCAGGATAGTGAAAATCCTGGGTGTTGGTCCACTTTAACATCTTTGTACATAGTTGTCATATGGGGTTCTTAGATTGAGGGTCTTGAATTAAATGCAATAGGGGTCTATCTATATACTATATTAGCACTTTCAAAATTATTTTTTTTTTTTGGTTTTGCGCTGCGATTTATTTAACACTTTCTTAAAAGGTCTTTAATGCTTTAAAAAGAGTGAATGACTACATCTTATTGTTTGTTTGTAGTCTGCTTTATAAATGGCTATAGTTAATGACACAATATACTGTAGTTTTGTAGTAAGCTGATGGCTTTCACTATACATGCAAATAAATGGGGAAAAGCAAACCTGCTTGCCTTTGTTCCTTTTGTATGTGCGGAGTAGAGGTGAAAATGCGTTACTGGTCATAACCCCAAAATATAAACAATCATTGATTGCTGTATGCACACAGACTGCAGATGTATCCAGTGAAATCTAAATCTGAGTTCTTAGAAGCCATGATATTGGGGTCTGATGTATGTAAGTATTGGCAATGATAACATTCCTAGCTATCACCAGAAGCTTGAGGTCTCTATTTATTTCAGCCAAGGAAAATGGAACTGCCATTATCCAAAATCAGAGCCAGGTGGGCAACAAAGTCCTAACCCATAACTATGCTATTGGTGCCCTTGCTTTAATAAAAACCTTAAATGAGCGAGACCTTGGGCTTCTTTCATCCTTTCCTTTCACCCAGAGCTGGGTTGAATGCAGCAGTGGTCTCAACAGCACCCATCTTCATGGTCTTCATGAAAGTCTACCAGGAAGTTGTTTCTGCAAAGGACAACCTGGGAGGAACTAGAGATACCCTAGAAGCCTACAAGCTGTCCCAGAATGATGGCCGACTTGTACATTGGGCCAATTGCAGCTAGTGCTTAACTGGAAGGGTGCTTTGGGTGACCCCTATACCTTTTATGGTTGGATACATTGAGGGTCCAAACAGATTGATTTGTAGCAGGTTACAGAAAGAGGTCTATGTGGTACACCAATATATAAGAAACTACGTAATTCGTGCAATTAAATTTGATAGAAAAAAGTGCACCAGTGCATTCATTCTCTTATGCTGGTCATAAGAGTATTTTTCTTCTGATCTGTTCCAGACCCTCCTTACACTTGGGATTACTTCCTTGCCCGAAGGGTGTGACTGCAAGACAAAAAAGGTGTGGCCCCTCCCGGCCCATAAGTAGCAGCTGCCTCCAAATCAACACCACTTTAATTCTTGCAGTTAAGCTGACTGTGAAAGTTGTTGAAGTTCTCTCTTAAGGATTGGCAGCAAGCGGGGGAATGCACCCTGACGGCTTCCTGCACAGCCTTATTCCCACGGATCCCCCAGACCCATTTTTGCCTCCCACAGCTCTGCTGTTCAGGAGTCCGTGAAGGTAAGGTGAAGCGTCGGGGTCTTGGGGCGCGAGTGTATACGCTCTGGGCTGCAGGCTTTCTTTGAAGAGCACGCCAGCCGCAGGTTTTTCTCTGGTGTACCTGCTGAGGAACTGTGTGTTTTTATACAACCCATCCTTCTTCCCACATATTTTAGGTTATTTAAAAGAAAACGAAAAAAAAGAAAAGTTTTTTATTTTTCAAATTTCGCGCCTTCAGCTTTAAGGGGCGCGTTTTTTGTTGGTGACGTCACGTCGGGGGCAGAGCCGGGGGCGGAAGCGCGATTGCGGCTTTCCGGTCCTTCATTCGCACTTTCTCCGGCATGAAAGGAGGATGAGAGAGCGTGCGCTCCGCCACCCCGCTGCTGCATCTCGCTCTAGTCCTGGGGGTTCTATGCCCCATAGCGTTATGGCAGTGCAGGTGCACCCGAGGGGGCCCCTAAAGTATTAACCCCTGCTACACCATGTTTTCTCCTTGGGTCTAGGGGCATTGTGTGAGAAGTGGGTGTGTAGTCGCCAGTTCTGAGTGATTCGGCTGCTGCAAGTGGACGTCAATTGTACTATTTTTGATGTTATTATGTCTTATTGAATTTTAAGTATTATGGCTGGTATTATGCTATTTTGGAAAATTAAAGTCATTTTTAATAGGTCTTTTCTCCTGTTTATTTTTAGATTGGGAAGAAGGATAAAGGGGTTGTGGTTCCTCAGTCCTCCCTGGGATTGGTATAGGCTTAGGACCTTAGGTCTTTTCTTTTTGCAAAAATTAAAAAAAAAAAAAAACACAATGACGGAGACATCGGGAGATAGTGAGTCGGGCATCCCACTTGAGCAGGGCAGGCTCTGCCCTTTATGTAAGCAGGACCCCCTGGGTATTTTCAGCACGGTTTGTTCCGCTTGCGCCAGGAGAATTGGTTCAGACCATAATAGGGTGGTTGCTCCTCCATCCAGTCCAGCAATAAATTTGTTTTCTTCTGTACCTCGGCATCCTCAAGTAGCCCCTAGAAAAGGGGAAGGCAGTGGAGCGCAGGCGGATATGGCACACAGGTTGGATAACCTGGAAAGACAGCTCTCTTTGGTCGTCCCTAAAAAGGCCGCCAATAAGAGGAGGCGTTTTGAGCCTTCTTATGAGGAAGAGGATTTATTTGCCTCTTTTGGTTCTGAGGAGGAAGAAGAGATTATTGATGAACCACTCTCAGAAGGTGAGGTATGCTCCGGTGAGGGTGTGACTGCAAGAAAAAAAAAGTGTGGCCCCTCCCGGCCCATAAGTAGCAGCTGCCTCCTAATCAAAACCAGTACTTAAAAAGCAGTAAATCATAAACCAGAGGCAGGCCGGGAGGCCCCCTAATAGGAGACAATGTTACCTCACACCGAACTCCACTTGAATTCTCTCAAAATATACTTTTTTTTTTTTTTTCTTTTTTAAGGCCAATGAAATAATAAATGGACTAAACACCATCAAAAAGCATCCAAAGATAGATCATGACCCAAAAAGGGTGGGCCGGAGGGTCTGGAAAACCAATTCTACAGGTGAGTTTCACAGAATTGTGTTTTTTTCTTCTGATCCATTCCAGACCCTCATTACACTTGGGATCTCCAAAAGCAGTGCCATCTATGGGCGGGATCACCAGTGCAGAACAGCAGGTAGTTTATTTTACTACCGCCTGAAGAACCTTTCGACCAACCACAGCGCCAGCTGAGGCCCTAACATCTACCTTGTAAAATTGGTAAATGTATGAACCGAAGACCAGGTGGCAGCTTTACAAACCTGTTCCATCGAGGCCTGATGCTGAAAGGCCCAGGAAGCACCAATGGCCCTAGTGGAAGGAGCTGTGACCCAAACAAGGGGCTTCTTCCCCTTGGCAGAATAGACGCTTACCACTGTCTGTCGAATCCATTGACTGATGGCAGACTTAGCTGGTGGAAGACCTTTCCGTGAACCCTCAGGTATGACATAAGAAGTCCAAACTATGGAAAGATTGGATGTGAGAGCACTAAGGTATTATCTCACTACACAAACGGTGAAGAACACCCCTTCCTTATTTGACACTGGAGCAGGACATAAGGAAGGCAAAAACCATCTCTTCATTAAATGAAAAGATACCTTTAGGAAGAAAATCCTAAAACACTCAAATAACGAGGCTTAGTGATAAGCTGCTAATTCAGAAACCCGCCTGCTGATGTTATTGCCACTTCAGAAACCCGCCTGCTGATGTTATTGCCACTAAGAGATAACCATAAGCGCTCTTAGACTTAATGATGCATCTACCATGGTTCAAAAATAGGGGAACCCAGAAAAAACAAGTTCAGGTCCCAAGCCGGCAGAAGTGGATTGAGAGGAGGCCGCACATGAGCGACAAAACAAGTTCTGATAAAATCATTCTCAGCTATGGGTTTCTGAAAGAAAATGGATATCTGTCCTCAATTGCAGACCTTCATCAAGACTTCTGCAAAAATTCTACAAGCAAACCCCTGGATTCACACCAAGCTATAAATGCTTGCCAGACTCTATAGTAGATCACTTGATAAAGATTTCTTCCCGGCCTGAATCATAGATGATTCTGGCAGAAAATAATAAACTATTCAATAGCCAGGCCTTCCAACCCAGAACCTGTTATTTGGGATGCCTTAGAGGCCCCTGTGTGAGAAGATCTGGATCGTCACCTCCACAAGTTGCCCTGTGACATCCTTACTATGTCTGAGAACCAGCTTCTTCTTGTCACCGAGGAGCCACCAAAATGGTTGGGACACCCTTGTGAGCTAAACCTTTTTTAGGACTTGACCCAGGAGTGAAATTGGAGGGAAATGCATAAAGAAGCTTAAATGCAGACCACTGAAGAGTCAGGACATCTGTTGCTATTGTTAGAGGATCCCTGGGCTGAGACAAACTTCGGACCTTCTGACTGAGCCGTGATGCAAGAGATCTACGTCTGGGATTCCCCAGCACATGCATACGGATTAAAAACCACCCTGGCTAAAGAGACCATTCTCTCTGATGCAGGACCGTTCTGCTGAGATGATCGGCCTACAAGTTGTCCACTCCAGGTATGTGTACCACCAAAAAAAAGTAAAAAACCCAGCTCACTTCCATCAGGGCTTTACTGCTTCTGATGGACCTTATGGTGGTTGATATATACCACCGCCATCCAATTGTCTGTTTGAATCTGGACAGGATGCCCCATCCAATAGGATGTCCAATGTCTGAATACAATAGAATAGCTCTCAGTTTCAGGATCTTTATGGAGATTCTGCTCTCCTTCGGACTCCACTGTCTCTGGATCCTTTGTGACTCCATGACACTCCCCCAACCAGATAGACTGGCATCCATGGTGATGATCTTCCACTGTACTGGAAGGAAGGATTTGCCAGTCTGAAGAGGCTGAGGACCAGGCTAGAGACCTTGCTGACGGTGTCATGCAAAGAGAGTGAATCGGAGTGTGTGGGTCTCGATCCTAGATTGTGAGCAATTCCATCTGCAGGGGTCTTGTGTGAACAGTGCAAAAGGTACTGACTCAAGCAAGATACCATCAGGCCCAACAGACATATTCCTTGATGAATCGTCTGGTGAGGGCAAGACAAAAGACCCTGTGCCCTGGCCTGGAGTAAGAGTCACTTCTGTGTTGGAAAAAACACTTTTGCCTGAGACGTTAAATGAAAAAAATGAAAAGATACCTTTAGGAAGAAAATCCTAAAACACTCAAATAACGAGGCTTAGTGATAAGCTGCTAATTCAGAAACCCGCCTGCTGATGTTATTGCCACTTCAGAAACCCGCCTGCTGATGTTATTGCCACTAAGAGATAACCATAAGCGCTCTTAGACTTAATGATGCATCTACCATGGTTCAAAAATAGGGGAACCCAGAAAAAACAAGTTCAGGTCCCAAGCCGGCAGAAGTGGATTGAGAGGAGGCCGCACATGAGCGACAAAACAAGTTCTGATAAAATCATTCTCAGCTATGGGTTTCTGAAAGAAAATGGATATCTGTCCTCAATTGCAGACCTTCATCAAGACTTCTGCAAAAATTCTACAAGCAAACCCCTGGATTCACACCAAGCTATAAATGCTTGCCAGACTCTATAGTAGATCACTTGATAAAGATTTCTTCCCGGCCTGAATCATAGATGATTCTGGCAGAAAATAATAAACTATTCAATAGCCAGGCCTTCCAACCCAGAACCTGTGATTTGGGATGCCTTAGAGGCCCCTGTGTGAGAAGATCTGGATCGTCACCTCCACAAGTTGCCCTGTGACATCCTTACTATGTCTGAGAACCAGCTTCTTCTTGTCACCGAGGAGCCACCAAAATGGTTGGGACACCCTTGTGAGCTAAACCTTTTTTAGGACTTGACCCAGGAGTGAAATTGGAGGGAAATGCATAAAGAAGCTTAAATGCAGACCACTGAAGAGTCAGGACATCTGTTGCTATTGTTAGAGGATCCCTGGGCTGAGACAAACTTCGGACCTTCTGACTGAGCCGTGATGCAAGAGATCTACGTCTGGGATTCCCCAGCACATGCATACGGATTAAAAACCACCCTGGCTAAAGAGACCATTCTCTCTGATGCAGGACCGTTCTGCTGAGATGATCGGCCTACAAGTTGTCCACTCCAGGTATGTGTACCACCAAAAAAAAGTAAAAAACCCAGCTCACTTCCATCAGGGCTTTACTGCTTCTGATGGACCTTATGGTGGTTGATATATACCACCGCCATCCAATTGTCTGTTTGAATCTGGACAGGATGCCCCATCCAATAGGATGTCCAATGTCTGAATACAATAGAATAGCTCTCAGTTTCAGGATCTTTATGGAGATTCTGCTCTCCTTCGGACTCCACTGTCCCTGGATCCTTTGTGACTCCATGACACTCCCCCAACCAGATAGACTGGCATCCATGGTGATGATCTTCCACTGTACTGGAAGGAAGGATTTGCCAGTCTGAAGAGGCTGAGGACCAGGCTAGAGACCTTGCTGACGGTGTCATGCAAAGAGAGTGAATCGGAGTGTGTGGGTCTCGATCCTAGATTGTGAGCAATTCCATCTGCAGGGGTCTTGTGTGAACAGTGCAAAAGGTACTGACTCAAGCAAGATACCATCAGGCCCAACAGACATATTCCTTGATGAATCGTCTGGTGAGGGCAAGACAAAAGACCCTGTGCCCTGGCCTGGAGTAAGAGTCACTTCTGTGTTGGAAAAAACACTTTTGCCTGAGACGTGTCTAATGCCAGTCCCAGAAAGAATAACTCTTTAAGCTATGATATGATATTTGACTTAAGAATTTGACTGGGTAGTCAATTATCCAATGTTGATCAGGCAGTCTGTGTATTCTTCTGGGCCCCCTGACATGATGGGGCCCATATTAACAGATAGTCTAAGTAAGGGATTATATGTTGTGACAGACGCTCTGTCTTTTGGATGTCATCACTATTCAGTTGCCTACCGGGTCATTCACTGGCCTTTTCTTAATTAGGTCATTGTATTTTGATACTGTTACAGGCAATGTCATTGTAGTTTGATTGTATTATAAACTGCCATTGTGTTAATTGATTACGTCACAGGCAATGGCATTGTTCTGATTGAGTGTATTACAGACGCCTATTGTTTTGCTGATTGCGTCACCGGCAGAGTTGAGGGATTGTGTGCCCTGCTCCCATTGGTCTGTGTATTTGTCATGAGGTCCACGGGGGAGGTCCCATTGCATGGAGACTTGTGTATATAAGGCCTAGAGTGGCACTAATAAACACTTCACCTTCACCCTCAATACTGAAGTTCTGTCTCTTATTGGGGGAAACGCTATATTACAGTTCACTAGCCCTTGTAAGGGCTGTTCCTGTTTTCCTCACGGACGACTCTGGAATTCCAGCAGCACCTCTTACGATTGGGAAAAGGACGTCTCGGGCGGTGAAGCCCTCCGGCGATAAGGGTTATCGCTACAATTGGTGGCAAGCGGTCGGATGGTCCTTTTCTACCCAGAGAGAGTGCTACCCTGATGGAGAGTCAGTAGGACAAGTTGAAAAGGCTGACCCTGAAGGATCTACTCGAGAGCCGGGGAAGGTCAGCTAGCAACCGCCCACGTCGGGAACTGATAGCCGAGCTGATCGAAATGGATCGTGCAGCAGTGAGGACCGAAACCAATATAGAGATCGATGAAGACGCTGCTCTTGTTCAAGCGGTTCGGAACAGATTGTCGGTCTATGGCCCGAATCCATCACAGGAACTGATCGACCGAGTCTTCGCCGCAGTGGAGGCAGAGGCCAGTAAGCGAAGGGAAGATCGGCGACTTTCAACCCAGCAGCCTCTCAGCCTCAGTTACACTGGGGGGAGACAGATTCCATTTGCAGCATTTAAGTCCTTCCAGGAAAGTGACGACGAGATTGACGGATTTTTGGCCGATTTTGAACGGCAGTGCGCTTTACACCGGGTACCCACGGAGGAATGGGTCACCATATTATCAGGGAAACTATCTGGGAAAGCTTCCGATGCTTTCCGGGCCATCCCTGATGTGGACTTACCACACTACCATCTGGTAAAGGAGGCTTTGTTAGCCCGGTACGCTGTCACCCCGGAAGCCTACAGGCGACTATTTCGGGAATCCCAAAAGAAGGGAGGGGATTCTTACACGGAGTGGGCATGTCGCCTCCATCGTACAGCATCACACTGGGTCACGGGATGCAAAGCCACGACCGCTGAGGATGTACTACAGTTGTTTTTACTAGAACATTTTCTCAATGCCCTGCAACCAGAGCTAAGAGAGTGGGTACGTGACCGGAGGCCTCTAACGCTACCTGAGGCTGCTCGTCTAGCTGACGAGTACACCGATGCGCGCCGGACAGAACAGTCCGCTCCAAAACCACAACCTCCCATCAAATTTCAAGCACCTGTGGCTTCAGCGCCAACTCGTGACTCTGGGCCACATAGGCCAGCGCAGCAACCGAACCTCTCCACAGTTCAGTGCCATCGTTGCAAACAATGGGGACATTATCGCAGTGATTGCGCCCTAGAGCCTCCCCGAAACACGTGGGGGCAAAAGCAACCTTCCACCTCCCGTACTCCTGTGGCACACTGTTTGGAAGCTGAGAGCAGTTCGGAAGAGTATCTGGGGGTACTGTATGAAGCTGATCCCGTACAAGCGGCCATCCAAGACAACCGACAGCACCATTGCCAGGAGGTACGAGTCAATGGGCGCACCGCGCAAGGATTACGCGACACCGGAGCCACGCTTACCTTGCTCCAACCTCATTTGGTCAAGAACAAAGACCGCACTGGACACACCGTTGCAGTAAGGGTGGCGGGAGGAGCTGTGTTTCGACTCCCCACCGCCCGAGTACATCTTGACTGGGGCGCTGGATCCGGCAGGGTACAGGTGGGACTTATGGACAACTTACCAGCAGAAGTACTATTGGGAAATGATCTAGGACCAATGACTTCTGCCTACGCTACCTCTGGGCCAGCCAGCGTCAACCCTGTTACAACTCAGGCTCCAGCCCGAGCTGCCGACTCCAGCCCACTGGTCGGGGAGACCCAGGGGTTTCGCCTGCATCACGTCATGTCTGTTACACAAAGTCAAGAAGAGGATCAGCCATCAGGTTACGTCCTTCCAGAAGGGAAACTTATGCCAAACACTATTTTTGTTGGGGGCATTGGCCGTCGGATTAATCAGCCTGGAATTAAGGATGTTTTTTCAAAGTATGGCGCTGTAAAGAATGTCAAAATTATTAGGGATGCCTCTGGCATTTCTAAGGGTTATGGTTTTGTCTACTTTTACGATGATGTAGATGTGCAGAAGATTGTGGATTCTCCGATCAGCTACCATGGAAAGAGATTGAAACTTGGACCAGCTATAAGAAAGCAAAGCACCTGTGCACACATCCAACCAAGGACTTTGGTGCTGAACTCACCAACGCCACAATATCCCAATGTTCGGACCCCACCCATGACCGATTCCTATGTACAGCCCACGTCAATGTTTAGTCCGGTTACTCACTATGTGCAGACTTGTCCTTACACAGAACTCTGCCCATAACAAGAGTCCGGACAGCCCCACGTTAACCCGAACAGGGTCAATCCGGGTCTGCCGGGTGTTCCACAAAAAGGGGGCATTGTGACAGACGCTCTGTCTTTTGGATGTCATCACTATTCAGTTGCCTACCGGGTCATTCACTGGCCTTTTCTTAATTAGGTCATTGTATTTTGATACTGTTACAGGCAATGTCATTGTAGTTTGATTGTATTATAAACTGCCATTGTGTTAATTGATTACGTCACAGGCAATGGCATTGTTCTGATTGAGTGTATTACAGACGCCTATTGTTTTGCTGATTGCGTCACCGGCAGAGTTGAGGGATTGTGTGCCCTGCTCCCATTGGTCTGTGTATTTGTCATGAGGTCCACGGGGGAGGTCCCATTGCATGGAGACTTGTGTATATAAGGCCTAGAGTGGCACTAATAAACACTTCACCTTCACCCTCAATACTGAAGTTCTGTCTCTTATTGGGGGAAACGCTATATTACAGTTCACTAGCCCTTGTAAGGGCTGTTCCTGTTTTCCTCACGGACGACTCTGGAATTCCAGCAGCACCTCTTACGATTGGGAAAAGGACGTCTCGGGCGGTGAAGCCCTCCGGCGATAAGGGTTATCGCTACATATGTATACCCTGACTTCTTAGAGAAAACATGAGACCTGCCAACACCTTGGTGAACACCCTTGGTGCTGAAGATAGACCAAAGGGTAACGCCACAAACTGAAGATGTAGGCCACCTACAGCAATGTAGGTATTTATCCTTATATATACACTGCCTGGCTGTTTTGCTAATGGCCAAAACATATCCAAATATCAATAAATGCAGGTTCTTGGTACTGTTTTAAAAGAGATCAGATATTGTAATAAAGATGTAATTTATTACAAACAATATATAATAAAGAACATAAAGAATATAACGAATGCAGTCCTTAATTAGTAAATACGAAAACAAAGGTACACTATAGATACATTAACATAAAACTTACATCACCATGAGCTTTGTATCATCATCTTTCAAGAGAGAGACTCAAATGCGAAATCGACACCACTTCACCACGAAACAGAGGGGTCAATCTGTCTGCATCAGCCAGAGGAATTTCCCAGGGGTACCGCGAAGACAAAGATTATTCGTGGGAGACCACACTGTGTTAAGACGTCTCAAAACACAGGTTAATAATTCCTGTCTTTTACTGCACTCTGGACCCCTTTTTATGGAGGCAAGGCCAGCAGTTGTTTGCTGACTAATTTGCTCTTCAAAGGAGGTTATAAACCACCCAAAATCAAGCAGGGAATGGCCATTTCCCGTACTTGATCTTTTGAGTCCATTTGACTTGCGCACCAGACTTTAGACGATCAAACACCCTCTCAGCTTCGTATTTACTGTGATGTGAGTGATAAAACCTTCTGACAATGGGTGGTATCCAGGTTCACAAACAAAACTCAAGGTATGGACACTAGGGGTAAACAGTAATATACAGCCTTCAATACAATGAGGAGTAAGCATATAGCAATAAAAAGACAGGGGGATGTAAACGTTAGGAAATTTAGCAAGCAGATGTAAATAGACACAAAAATACAGATTTCAGGTCCCATGGGATACAAGTTAACCCTCAATAAGCCATCAGTTTTATATAAAAAACTGGCTGGTCTTTATTTGTTATACATTCGGCCCTTGGTTTATTTGAAGGTATGAACATGGTATCCCATAGGAACTGGTTCAGGTGAAATTCGAAACATAGCACAAAAAGAAGGTACTCATTGAACACAACATCCTAAAACTAAAAACCCAATTATTACACCAAAAATAATTCCCACTATTTGTCTCAGATATCCTAAATCAGGTAACCATGAAAAACCAATCCCACCAACCTTGATTATCTTGCTTAATATGTTTTATATAACCATTCAAATCATCTATCTGCTTTTGAATATCCTTGGAGTGGTCACTAAGATTAAAGCAACACATTCCTTCGAACTCTTTACAGCCATGTTTATGTACTAATCGCAAATAATCAGTAGCAGCCCTATTCTGCATTATTGCCTTTTTATGCCCTTGTAGATCAAATAACATACGTTCTAGAGCTATACTTGTACTATTTGTTTTTGCTACCAAACAATTTAATCTATTTAACGGTCTTGCTGTATATATGGACAATCCTGGCACACCTACTAGACTACCACCTAATGCTATGATTTCCCCTTCAGATTATAAAGTAATATCATGGTTACAATCTTCAGGTAATAAATGAGAAGTATCTCTCTTAAATTTGTGTGACACAGAGGGATATAATGGATAGATCATTAATCCCAATCTACTAATAACACAAGGACCCCCCATAATATTAGCTGGAATATAATTATATGTGTCATTTCCAAATGAAAACATCCATCCAGGGGGCAATTTTACATATCTGGTGTGAGAGGGAGAAATCAATGTGGAGTTGCAGTTCATGTGATTAACATTTATGTGTTTGCAGTATTTTTCCTGTCTTTTGCAAAGAGTATCATTGTTAAGATCCTGCCCTTGCATTATTTTCATCTTACACCTAGGGATTTGTAAAGCATTACAGGTCATCATATAACAAATGTCTGCAGCAGCAATATTATATGTATGTATCATAACCATATCGTCTGTAGGTAATGCAGTGTCTGTGCAATTGTGCAATTGCAATCCTTCTTCTAAAGCGGCATCTTTTAGTTCAACTTTCAGTAATGAAGTCCATATTTTTATAGGTGTGGGGATAGAAACAAGGCATGTTTCCAAAGTATTAGAGATTGATGAGCTCTTGGTTAAAAAAAAAAAGTGGCTGGTGTTCATAACTCGGGCTAGATATGACCATATATTCTCCTTGGTTTCCCAAAAATTTTGATTGATTGTCACACTGCGAGTTGATCGCCACTGATTTATGGATGCTCATTCCAAATGGATTAGCAGAATGAAAATTATTGAAAGTTGCCACACAACCTAAGGATAAATAAAATATTAGAGTTATTCTAATATAAGAGTTATTCCCGTAAGTAACACCACTGTGAGGGTACAGTACACCATGTATTTTCTCCAGATTTAACTATTATTGCTGTATTATCATTACCTTGTGCAATTACTTCTGCTGCATCAGGTGGACCTGAATTTAGGCCTGGTGATTTAACCCAAATTTTGGTCCCATTAACAAATTTGTCATCAAATGATCCAAACTGATTTGTCTCTCTAGCAGATGTTATAAGAGGCCTATTCCCCCTTACCAACTCAAAATATTTCTGTTGAATAACCAGAAGTTGAGCTATTTTGTCTCCAATATGAAAATCAATTAATTCAGTTCCATTATTCAGTAAGGGAACTTTAAGTTCACCTCGATAATCTTCGTCTATTATTTCCACCAAGACTTGAATACCTCTTAAGGCTAGACTTGAGCGAGGAGCTAACCATCCAAAATGATGGGCAGGTAACTGCATTCCTAACCCTGTATTAAAAGTAGCTATTTTTCCAGGGTCTAGGATAATTTCCTCTGTAGCATGGACATCTAATCCAGCTGAGCCAGGGGTTGCTCGAAATGGTGCTTTTACATGATCATTCAAAGGCCAATAAATCACAGTTTCTCCCGACATTGTGGCTCTAAGGGGCATCACAGTTAAATTGGGCGTAATCATCCTCATTAAAGGGGTTTCTTGATTCCCAATAGGGCGATTTATTCAGAATTTGTAAGGCATCAGTTAAATATTTACGCCAAACTCCCATTTGTTCATTAGTGAGGTTATGTAATTGTTCTTTTAACAGACCATTCATTCTCTCTATCAGCCCTGCTGCTTGGGGGGTAGTAAGGAATATGGAATATCCACTCAATATTGTGATCCTCACAAAATGTTGACACTGTTCTGTTCTTAAAATGAGAGCCATTGTCAGTTTGAATTTGCAAAGGAATTCCATAATACAGGACGATCAATTCTAATGTTCGTTTGGTGGCTGCGGCATTAGCATACTTACATGGATGGGCAATCAAGTACCCAGAACATGTGTCTACAGCTGTACATAGATATTGACACCCACCACTCATTGGTGGGGCCCAACAAAATCCATTTGCCAAATCTGGCCAGGAAGTTTACCACGAGCTAATTGTCCTCTCACCGCATAGGGAATTGGTCGTTGCTGACTATGTTGGCAGACAGGACAATGAGCTATGACATCTTTCACCATGTCTAACCTGATGGGCACTCCTTGAGATGGCCCACTGATAGGTGGCTTTTTCTCTGAGATGTCCGCATTTCTGATGGGCCCATTTAGTAAAACCCTGTAAAGATGAAGATTCCACCTCAAGCACGATATCTGTGAGTGCAATTTTGGCTTGCTCATCAGCCATTGAATTGTACAATCGCTCCAAGGAATCTGTGGTGACATGAGCATCAACGTGAAAAACAGTTACAGGTATATTTGATACAATTTCCCAGATATCTTGCCACAACTCCTTTCCCCATATTTCTTTGCTATAGATTTTCCAATTGTTTGTTAACCAAGTTGGAAGCCAGGTAGCTAAACCATTTGCAACAGACCAGGAGTCAGTATAAATGTGACACTCTTCTAATTTTTCCTGTCTCAGAACACTAAATACAGCGTATAACTCAGCATATTAACTATTTTTTCCTATACCTGTAGTTGTCATAAGTTTTCCAGTGCTTGGTTGGAAGGCAGCCGCCTTCCAAACCCTTCCTCCGGCCTGATATTTAGCTGAACCATCATGTTTCTTTTGTTTGCATTCAATGTTGCGTCCAGCCGATCAACAGTTAAAATTTAACTTTTAATTGTTCCTTATTAAAAAAATCACACCAAAATAGCAGCATCTATAGTATAAAGATCACAGGCAGCACCCCGGGGAAGAGGGCTAGCTGGCACATGTGACGCATTTCGAGCTCAAAAAGCTCTTAGTCATACACAAAATTGGGCACTCAGAGGGTCCACATATATAACATACTAAAGGGCTTACCTTGTCAGGTGAAAACAATAATGCGGGGCAGCATGCCGTCCGAAAACTGGAAATGTTCCCCATGACGTCACCGGTCACCAGGAGAAGAAAGCTACAATACATGACACTCCGGAAAGTTGCCTGCCTTTATACTATATTAAAAGGCTCCTAGGTTGTTATTTGTTACAGCTCTTCTATCGGGTCCTGCCTGAATGATTAACTTCTTGTGCGGGGCATAGAGTAGAAGGCAGCCGTGACCAGGAAGTTATTACCCGAGCTCTGGGGCTGTTGTTAGTATGATTGGTTAATAATTTCTCCAATCAGAAGCCAGGCAGCTCGTGCTAAGTAGTTTGTGTAGTATTGACTCTACGCTATTCAGTTAAAAGGGAAACGTAACAGCATTTGCTACGTGAATAATGTAAAGGGACCTTTAGGCTATTCATTAGCTGAGGAATGTGGCAGCGTTAGCTTAGAGATTACATCAAAGGACAAGATACATCCAGCAGCTGCTAGATAGATGGCTCTCATTACAGATGAGATATATGAGGACTGTACTGGGAATGCCAGAACTAATATATAATAAAAAATAGATGTTTTTCTTTTTTGTATATCAATTGTTCTCTGGTCCCTATGAAAATTGCACAGCGCCCGCCTATTAAGCCTATTTAAAAATGACCGCACCGTAATGGAGTAAGGCATAATTAAAGACCCTTAAAGGGACCCTAATAAAGGGTGAAAGGAAAGCTACCTAGGCAAGGTAAATCGGCTATACATATACATTAATTTATCTGCCAAAGCCTTGTAGGTAATGGGAAAACCAGTAAATCCTAATAGTAGTACCTTAAAGGGTTCTGTAAACCCAATAGGACCTGATGGAGAACATAAAGTACAGTACAAATTTGTAAGGAAATTTGAGTAGGCCATATATATATATATATATTGTACAATTTCCACAGTTGATCTGTCCCTATTCCATCAATCTCCTCATCGGCAACCCCATCCTTTAACAAAGCCATAAACATGTCTCTTCTACTTACCCCGGGTATCCCTGTACTGAATCCCTACTTATCTACTTATCCCTGTACTGAAGAAGAATGATGACAATCTCTGGGAACATTCCGTGTCATATCCCGTCCACGATCCCCTTGACTAGGACCCCAATCACCCAGATCTCCTGTCTCCCTGCCTTAATTACTTCCCCTATTGGGTTACCTACATGATTCACCAACAAGGTCATTATTACAGATTTATATGCAGGTGGGGCAGTCTATGATTTTGTTGCATGTTCCTAATGCAAAGGGGCCTAACAGCATCTGATCACTATGTCCAGTGTATATCGATATTTTCATGCTTTCCTCTTTAATACGCTATATACAATCCCTCAGGGTGAACCAAGGTTTATCATTAGGGGGCCATTCTGCTTCTGAAATATACTTTCTGTCACACCCAGCCCCAGCAATTGCCAATAAAGTAGTATTTCCCCCTTGATAATCTCTAAAAACTGCCTGTATGTGGGGGGGATCAGTACTCGCTGTTAAAAATTTAGGAGCATCTTTTTCATCTAACATTATACCTGCAGCTCCAGTATCATAAATCTTAACCATCCACTTAATTAAACTTTCTCCTTGATTTTGCTTAAAGCGTGATAACAAATCCATAACTTCTTGCTGTGTAAAGTCTTCAATCACTTCCCTGCCCATTATTTTTTCTCTAGGAGGGCGAGGATTACCCTGATTATCGGGTCCCCTTGGTTCAATAGTTTTCTCCTCTTTCCTCCTCATTGCAGGGCACATTTCTATACCTCCCTCCTCAGGAGTATCCCCATCTTCACTAGTGGAATTCCAAATATCCCCATCAGGATCCCAATCCGCATCAGCCTTGGCTATCAAGGTTCTAACCTTTCGGCTATCCACTTTACCTCGCCTTTTTTTGTATTTGTACTGTGCAACTCTCACAGCTGCTTTTTCTGCAATGGTGGAATATTTGTCAAGCTTGTCCACCAACAACTTATTTTGACACTGAGTAGTTATCAAAGTTCCATTAATTTTACTCTTTCTAATCAAGTCACTTCTTCCTGTAGCCTGTGCTTTTCCTAATTTTCCCTGCGATATGCTGTTAACAGCACCCACCCCCTCCTGCTAACACAAGAAAATTCTCTACCTTTTTCAATCTTAACTCTTTGTAAACATTCTACTACATCAGAAGGGTCTGTGTTCTTTAAACAGTGTCCCAAGACTCACCTAAACCAACACATTGAGACCATTCATGTGCTAACACCTGATAAGGAGCCTGCTCCCATCCTGGTATTACCACTGGTCCCTTCACACTTTGTCGCCTAAATAAAGACGTTACAGGTATATTCTTCTATATATAAAAAAAAAAATCTATATATATATAATCTATTATGCTAAAAGCAACCAGGAATTTAGAAACTAGGGATCTAGGATCTCTAGTTTAGGGTTTGAGAAAAACCCATGTACAGGGCCTGTGTTGCTGGAGTGGGGAAGAGAGGGTGGGCCCCACTCCACCCGGACAGTCCGGGTCTTGGGCTGTCTGATTAGTCCAAGGTGTGCTTGCCTGATAGAAGGAGGGAGTTCACACACATTCTGGCTCTCTCATCCTGGGAGCAGGACATCTGCTATGAGCCTGTGGGAGCATTGCCAGTGGTATGTTATGATCTGCTATGTTATGGTGCCCGGTACTAGGCCGGCACTGGGTTAGTCAGGAGCACCTAATGTTTAGTTAGAGCCGGACAGGCATAGGATTTCTTTTGTTTAGTTCTGTTTTACTTTATACCACAATCTGGCAATAAAACTGGCTGAGGTCAGTTAAATGATTCTTCCTTGTTCTGTGGACTTTGTGCTTGCTGAAAGTGTGCCCGTCTACCCAGGAGACGACTAACCCCCTACCTAACCCCTTACAAGATATATATATATATATATATATATATATATCATAAAAAATATAACGAATGCAGTCCTTAATTAGTAAATATGAAAACAAAGGTACAACACTATAGATACATAAACATAAAACTTACATCACCATGAGCTTTGTATCATCATCTTTCAAGAGAGAGACTCAAATGGGAAATCGACACCACTTTACCACGAAACAGAGGGGGCTTCTGTTGTCAATCTGTCTGCATCAGCCGGAGGAATTTTCCAGGGGTACGGCGAAGACAAAGATTATTCGTGGGAGACCACACTGTGTTAAGACGTCTCAAAACACAGGTTAATAATTCCTTTTAACGCACTCTGGATCCCTTTTTATGGAGGCAAGGCCAGCTGTTTGCTGACTAATTTGCTCTTCAAAGAGGTTATAAACCACCCAAAATCAAGCAGAGAATGGCCATTTCCCGCACTTGATCTTTTGAGTCCATTTGACTTGCACACCAGACTTTAGACGATCAAACACCCTCTCAGCTTCATATTTACTGTGATGTAAGTGATAAAACCTTCTGACAATGTATCCAGGTTCACAAACAAAACTCAAGGTATAGACACTAGGGGTAAACAGTAATATACAGCCTTCAAAACAACAGAGGAGTAAGCATATAGCAATAAAAAGACAGGGGGATGTAAACATTAGGAAATTTAGCAAGCAGATGTAAATAGAAACATTCTCAGGGATCAAACAAGACTCAAGTCAGTGACAAAAATACAGATTTCAGTTCCCATGGGATACAAGTTAACCTTCAATAAACCATCAGTTTAAATAAAAAACTGTCTGGTTTTAATTTGTAATACACCGGCTGGAGTAACTTCATTGTGGATCAACAACTCCAATCTCTAAAAAGGCGAGATACGGCAGATCTCAATGCTTCTGCTTACTGCGGAATTCGGGATACCCCTGACCAAGAGAATCTCCAAGGGGGTCTGGCTCCTAATTCGATCTTGTAACCTGAGGATACAACTTCCTGTATCCAAATATCTGTTAATGAAGCCTCCAAATATGAGCAAAATGCAAAAGTGGTCCCCCCACACCTGCAAGTGTGGGGACGTCCCTTCATGCCTAAACAGGCTTTGAAGGGGGTCTGGCTTTATTCTGCCAGACACCTGTTGCCTTAATTTGGAACTTTCTTATTCCAAAAATCTTTTCGGTATCCCGATGAGGCCGAACCTCTAACTGGAACCCCGGAGTATTAGAGGCCCTGCGGAAGCAGTATTAGACTTCGGCTTCTGTGGCAGATTAAATGACTTACCACTAGTAACATGCTTTACCAAGTCAACCAAGCACTCCCCAAACAGACGCCTCACTTTAAAAGGGGAGTCCCGTCATATTCCTTTTTAGAGGCTATGTCAGCTGGCCATTGCTTAAGCCATAAAGCATGCCTTA
Source organism: Gastrophryne carolinensis (assembly GCA_027917425.1). NCBI lineage: Eukaryota > Metazoa > Chordata > Amphibia > Anura > Microhylidae > Gastrophryne > Gastrophryne carolinensis. Next base: position 113,040,863 of record CM051238.1, on the reverse strand, counting down.
AGGCGACCACCAGAGTTAGGCCTCTGGCCCACAACCAGATCAAACCTCCATAGCCTGGATCACATACCTGTTAGAGCCAACTGGCTTTGATCAACTGGGAACTTCCGTGAACGAGCCATACAAGTCTTAGAGTCCAGTTGCTTTAACAACCTCCTGCTCACAAAAAATGCTATGGATGTAGTACAGGCCGGCCGCAAGGTCGACTCCATAAAAACATGACATGCCACCTGATCCACGCGCTTATCCGCTGGATCCTTTGGAGAAGCACTATCAGAGGATGGCATAACCAAAATCTTAGAGACCTGGCCCCAGAGCGTCCACCACAGGAAGGTGAGACCATAATTCTAAATAAAACAATAAAAAAAATAAAAACACGCAAACTGTATTGTCAACCCTAGAGGAGTTTGGCTGGGTGATCAATTATCCAAAGTCGCATATCACCCCATCGCCAGTAAGGGCCTTTTTGGGAATGACTCTGGACACAGTTCAAGTCAGAGTTTTTCTGCCAGAGCAGAAGGCTCGGTTGCTCCGGAGCCAGATAGAGACCTTACTGGCTTGTCAGCAGCCAACTATTTGGCTAGGGATAAGACTAGTAGGCCTGATGGTGGCCTGCTTCGAAGCAGTGCCTTTTGCCCAGTTTCACATGAGGCCTCTTCAGTTAAATCTGTTGTCAAGCTGGGATCGAGCCCCGCAATCTCTGGATCAGTCGTTTGTTCTGACTCCCTCAGCCAGACAACCTCTCCTGTGGTGGTTGGAACCTCTACACCTATCAGTAGGCAGGTCCTTTTTAACACCTCAGTGGCAAATCGTTTCCACGGATGCCAGTATTACAGGCTGGGGGGTATCTAGCAGACCCAGATGATCCAGGGGCAGTGGGGTCCGAAGGAGAACCAGTTTCCCATAAATATCTTGGAGTTAAGAGCAGTCTGGCTAGTGCTCCAGCATCTGAACTCCAGTTTAAAAGGACAGGCTGTCCAGGTCCAGTCAGAGAATCAGACGGCGGTAGCCTATATCAACCATCAGGGGGGTACTCGGAGCAAGAGTGCCCTAAGGGAAGTAAGCTGGATTCTGGTTTGGGCAGAGGAGAATGTTCCCTGCATCTCGGCAGTTTACATCCCGGGGGTAGAGAACCAGGAGGAAGACTCCTTGAGCAGGGGGTCGCTGTGTCGGGGAGAATGGTCTCTCAGTCAGAAGATCTTTCAAGCCCTTTGCCTTCGCTGGGGTTGGCCAGAGGTGGATCTCTTTGCGTCCAGACACAATCACAAACAGCCAAAGTTTATGTCTCTTTCGAGAGACCCTCTGGCCATAGCAATGGACGCTTTGACAACCCCATGTACAAGGTTCAATCTCCTGTATGCATTTCCCCCGCTCCTGCTTCTGAGCTGTGTACTAAGGAAGGTAGCTCAGGAGGGGGTACCAACCATCCTGGTGGCTCCTCGCTGGCCAAGGAGAAGCTGGTTTTCAGACATAGTAAGGATGTCAGTAGACCAATGGCGTCTGCCAGACGATCCAGAGCTTCTCACACAGGGGGCTCTTCGGCACCCGAATTTACAGATGCTGGCTTTGACGGCCTGGCTATTGAAACCTCGATCTTGACAGAGAGGGGTTTATCGGCCAAGGCAATTCATACCATGATTCAGGCCCGGAAGAAGACAGACAAGATATACTACAGGGTCTGGCGGGCGTTCATCTCCTGGTGTGAATCCAGGAAGTTTTCATGCAGATAGAGTTGGATCTCCAATTAAGCACCCTCAAGGGGCATGTTTCAGCCTTATCTATTTTTTTCCAGAAGTCTGTCGTTAACAATAGACTCATTAGAATTTTCTTTCAAGGAGTCACATATGTCCGAACTTAAATCTGGTGCTATCTGCTCTCCAGGGTGCTCCCTTTGAACCTTTGATTGATGCTCCATTGAGCATTTTGATGCTCAAGGTGATATTCTTGGTGGCAATCACCTCTGTGCGGCGAGTTTCCAAATTAGCCGCCTTATGTATGAAGTCTCCTTATTTTGAGTTACACAGAGACAAGGCAGTTTTTCGGTTTAAGCCTGATTTTCTACCTAAGGTTGTTTCTTTAATAAGGAGGTAATTCTACCTTCTTTTTGCCCAGTTCCGGCTAACGCTAAGGAAAGGGCTCTTCATTCTTTGGATGTAGTCAGAGCCATAAGATATTACATGGCGGCTACAGAATCCTTCCGAAAGTTGGATTTTCTTTTTGTTATATTGGGGCGCTAGAAAGGGGCTCCCACCTGCTAAATCCACTGTCAGTAAGTGGGTTAGACAGGCAGTGGTAAGCGCCTACTCGGCCAAGGGGAAGGAACCCCCTTTCCGGATCACAGCCCTTTCCACCAAGGCCATTGGTGCTTCCTGGGCTTTTCAGCATTAGGCTTTGGTGGAACAGGTTTGTAAAGCTACCACCTGGTCTTCGGTTCATACATTTACCAAATTCTACAAGGTAGATATTAGGGCCTCAGCTGACGCTGTGGTTGGTCGAAAGATTCTTCAGGCAATAGTGAAATAAACTACCTGCTGTTCCGCGCTGGGGATCCCGCCCATAGATGGCACTTTTGGAGATCCCAAGTGTAAGGAGGGTCTGGAATGGATCAGAAGAAAAACACAATTCTGTGAAACTTACCTGTAGAATTGGCTTTTCTGGGGATTCATTCCAGACCCTCCCACCCTTTTTGGGTCATGATCTATCTTTTGATGCTTTTTTGATGGTGTTAGTCCATTTATTATTTCATTGGCATTATAAAAAGAAAAAAAAATAATAAGAGAAAGTATATTTTGAGAGAATTCAAGCGGAGTTCGGTGTGAGGTAACATGATCTCCTATAAGGAGGCCTCCCGGCCTGCCTCTGGTTATATGATTTACTGCTTTTTAGGTACTGGTGTTGATTTGGAGGCAGCTACTACTTATGGGCCGGGAGAGGGCACACCTTTTTTGTCTTGCAGTCACACCCTTTGGGCAAGGAAGTAATCCCAAGTGTAAGGAGGGTCCGGAATGGATCCCCAGAAAAAACAATTCTACAGGTGAGTTTCACAGAATTGTGTTTTTTTGTACATAGACTCAGTAGTGAACATCTCTGCATATTATGCATTAAAGTATTACATTAAATTTCAGCATAAAGTATTCTTAAATGTGGCACCTATATAGCCAAATGTAAGGATTTCTCACAGACAGGAAAAAAAATATACTAACTTTTATTAATGCAAAAAAAATTGGACCTTTGGTATCTACTGTCAGCTGACCTCTCTGATACAGCCCTTCTCCTTTATTAGCAATGTGTAGATTTTATTTTTAATCATTACATAAATAGCTCTGAACCATTCCACATTTTGAAGGACCTGTCCTCCAGGCACAGAAAACTAAGGCAGTGCTGGGTTTTATGGTATTGAACTGCAGAGGATGGGCATGAAAATGTGCAGCATATGACGATGGGTGACATTCATCTGACATTTCTGAATGGTGTGTGGAGGCTAAGAGCAGGCTCTGATAAGGGAGCTAGGACTGTCTGAACTCTAAACATGCTCTTACTCTACATAGTGAAGAAATAAGGTGATACCTTTCAGGGTGAGTATATTAGAGGTAAGCTGCAGAACAGGCTCTTGTAAACACAAAACAGTGAACATCAAAAGGGTTTAACAAAAACAGGCCATATTATATACCTGTGGGTTATTTACTATTAGACAAGTCATCAACCCTGTCTGAGTCACAATATACCCTTTAGTAATGTTTGCAATATTTGCATGAATTTATATTCCCAAATCTTTCTGTCTATACTTTGAACCACCAAAAAAATAACTTTCATATGATCTGTTTTGTGGTTTGTGGTTAAAAGTATACATCCTGTGATTTATTTTTAATGTTAACTGATACACATTTGGTGTTGCTGAAGTGTCCGTCCTGTTTCTCCCACATTTACGGTGGGTAGGGATGTGATATTCTAATAATGGCATGACAGTAGCTGCCACCGGTCAGCAGTGCAGTGGTGGGTAGATGAAAGCATGTTATAACTGTGGAGCTCAAACTCCAAGGTTTATACCCAGTGGTAGCCCGACTAATGATGTCAGGAGCTAGTGGAACATACAGAGATGGCCCAGGCAGGAGGAGGGGGAATACATGGATGCGGCATTACAAGACACATTGAGGAGCTTTTATCAATCCCCCTCGCCCCAAAGAAACCCAGGATTTTCCCTGAGTGTTCCAGCTGGGGATACCACTGATAGAAAAGAGATCGTCTCAGGAAAAGATTACGCAAAGATAACAAATTCTAGTGTCCGTGGATGACTCAAGAATTGCTGCCAATGGTAAAAGGCCTAGCCCTTTTGCTACGGCCCTTATAAAGATCCAGTCCACTTATACTGGAGCATGGAGAGACATGGCACATCATGTGCTAGCAGCATGCGGTAAAACCAGGGTGCACCTAGTAAATCAAGCAGTAAAATAAAAAATGAGGGAATTGAGCACCTTACTGTTAGCCGAAGGGTGTGCTAAAGATAGGAATGGCAATTAGGAAAAATCTACTGTAAAGTATTGCATAAGTGGGCTAAGGATAGACAGCAGAAGAATAAAATCACTCTAGCTGATACTATGATGGAAAGCGGTGAGGCTGTATAGAAACTCTTTGGCTGACTCCAGGTAAGATGGGCAGACATGGGTTATGGACAAGGGGATGCAACGCACCAAAGGATTTTGCAAACAGTCTTTATGGATAGTTTGTCAGATCCTTTAAAAGAAAGGGATACAGACAAACTGTCCAGAGTGGAGGACTAACAAGGCTATACTGCAGATAGCCAAAGGGGAGGAAATAGGACTCAGGAATCCCTCTCACGCAGAGGTTTTTGTGGCACAGGTCCCTCAAGCAAAACTCACAAGAAGGTGCAGTGAGGTTTAAGAATTTTAAGTGCCATAACTGTGACAAGATGGGTCCTGTTTGTAAGATCCCCGGGTTCGACAGATGTCCAGCTGGTGGCTGACGTAATTTATCAACCTGCCTGCAGTTCTGTCAGCCACCAGCAGGTGTCAGCAGAGCCCTAGCTGCCCTCTCTCCCCCTCTACTGCTGCACCTGGTGTGAGGCCTATTTAAGTGGTTCTGCCCTTCACCTGGTGCAGCAGGATTTAGTTTGCTTTGGTTACCCAACTGTTTGTGGTGGGCATTTTGGTGCTCTGAACCTGTACCTCCATGAAGTCTAGTGGCAAGCAGGCCTCTCCCTCACTTCCCTGAGGCTGCATTTGCAATTCTTGCAGCAGGCCTCCTATCGGCTTCTGGAGGCTGCTGGCCCCTGTCCTGGGCCCTTGGTTGAGTGCACCAGCACATTAGGGTTTCATTTTGTTTTCCTTATTAGTTATCTTGTTAATAAGCCTTGTTTGTTTGCTTTGCACAGTGTATCTAAATCCAAGATCTTTTGTTTCCCTTTGCCATTTTTAATAAAACCATCTTTAGTGCATTTGCTTTGTCCTGTGTCTTTGCTCTGGCCAAACTATCTGCTCCCCTAGCGGAGAGTTCATTTAGGAGAACTCTCCGGCCTGACACTATATCTAAAAATTTTGGAGCCCCACGAAAAGCAAGATAGCAGCAACAGGATGTCAGACAACAAGAATCAGAGGGAACTTCTTCCTCTGAATAGGACCATGGCAATCCAGAATCACCTGTGCACATCTGCCCCACAAACTTGGACACTTATCTATGGTCAAGATATCTCTAAAAGGTCAATACCTAATACATTTCCTTGTAGATACTGGTGCAGCCACTCCTGTAGTGCACATATGTCATTTAAAACCCCACAATTTATCTGAGGACACCCTACCTTGTGTAGGAGGTGAGGGGCGTTCAGTGGTGAACCCATCGGTGAACCCATCAGTAAGCCCCTCTCCTACACTTAGATACAAACTGCACCACTATCACACTTTTTGTAAGTGTTCTTTTTTTTTTTACAATTAAACATCTGTGAACTGGTAAGGGGTCCTTGAGACTCCTATACCAGTTCAAAAGGCAGAAGTAGCTGGCAGGTCACCTGCCAGCCAGTGGATGACTTGCCATAACCCCCTGCCCCATTATCTGCATCCCCAAAGCTCAAGGGATGCAGGAAACCCCTTGACAACTTTATTTTTCATTGTTGTGTTTAACACTTTATAGTGTGCATAGTAGTTGTATTTTATTTGAAAATCTCATAGAACACCTGTAAGGTCTCGGGTTCCTACTTATCCAGAGCCTCCTAGCCCCCCCTGGTTTCCCTGTTGGTGACTCTGTTCCTGTATTACCTGTGTTACTCCTTGCCACTAGCAGGTGTCTCTGCTGACCCAGTCCCCAGTCTGCCAGCAGGTTCTCGTTCAGAGTTCAGGGTCATTAGCCAGCACCTGGGCTTGAGGAGGCTGGGACTTAGCTGGCCAGCCCTCAGCCCAGGTGCATGTGCATTCATTATAATCTTGAGCTGCTGGCAGCTAGAAGCTGTGCTTCATGGACATTGCTTCTCAGTTTGTATTTGGACACTGTTTCAAGTTTTTGGATTCCTAACTCCTTGGACTTTGAACTTACAAAAAGACTTTCATGGGCACTCCCTGCTCACCAAATCTTTGCACCTTGGACCTGTTGATTATCATCCCTGGACTTTGAACTTGGCTGATCACCCGCATCCCTGGTAAACCATTCTATTCCCCTGAGCTAGTGTATCATTAGTGTGCTCTGGTTACTTTTCAAACTGTCACAATTTGTTATTCATTAAAACAGATTCCTCACAGTAGAGGTCTGGTTTGTGTTTGTTTCCATTTACCCAACCTGGGGATCACAATCCTGGAATCCCTGACAACTCTTTTCAGTTTGGGGTGTCTCTTTGGCAGGTATTGGTGTCCACTAATACACATGTGGTACCATTGTAATCAGGAGGAATGAGCTTTTACACGCAATATGATTCTCTTGAAAAACGTAATTTTTTATTTAAAAAAAAAATAAAAAAAATATAAAAATTAAAAATATAGAATTTTATTTTCACATATTTCACCCCAAAATATTGAAGAAACACTGATGTAAATTTATTAGAAGGGTTGTGGTTGTGTGCTTTGTCGCTGCGTGAAACCCCCCAGAATGGCAAAAAAAAACTCACCTCACCCCGCTCCTACGGTGCATGTGCGGGCCTCATTCCAATCAGCGCGCTCAGAGCTGCTGTGGTATGTACATACAAGGAACAGACAACCACATCGGCTCTGAGCATGCTGGTGGCCGTATCTCGCGCTTCCCACTAACAGGGAGCGCGCCCGCGCCGGGCATTCACAAACGGCAGGCGCGCGCCCTGCTAGAGAGAAGTGTGAGACGCAGCCCGCGCATGCTCTGTTGGAATGGGAGTAAGGCGAATGGGGTGTCCTGGGGGTTTCACACAGCGGGGCATCCTGATTTCGGATGCCACGCGGGGAGGGATCTGATCGGCCCGGGAATCTTATAGACTTCAACGGAGCAAGCATTTCCATCCTCCCGGATCTCTCCAGATGTTACGCTTCAGATGCGTAGACTGCTAAAACTGGTTTAGGAGGTAATCAGAAGAGTGGGAGCGACGTACCGATGGGGATATCCCTTCCATTTGATTATTACTAAAGACCAGGACACGTACAAATTAAGATCATACCAGGACTTAGACTGCCGTTTTTCCTTCTTGGGGAGCAATCCGGTCCGGTTATGAATTGGTTGATGCCTTCAGTGGATCCTCCCCCACAAATGTCGTACAGAGCAATCCCGAGATGCTCAAGGTCCAGGAGACCCAGGAGAAGGCAAGAGAGATACTCAGGCCAACAGATAATGAACTCTAGTGACACAGGAGCCACGCTGTTGCATGCCTACAGAAGAGTAAGACGGTCTAGATAGGTGAGAGCGGAACAAGAACTTTTGAATCGCTTCCGTTGGGCCCGCGCTGGGGGTCGGTGGGGGAGTGTGGGCCTGACAGACATGTGTTCTAGACACCCGTTGGTGGCTCGGGAGCGCCCCAGGTGTCCCAATGTTACGACTAGGGTTGGACCTGTCCACCTTCCCCGTCGCGGCCCGGTGGGGATTTGGACAGAACTAAACAGACTGAGGAAAAGAAAAATGGTCCCTCTCTTATAGCAGGCCCCGGGGGGTTGTTGCCCTGGTTGGTGCCTTTTTCCTTTTTTTTTAGTTGGTGTTTTTCTTGTTTTAACAGTTGCCCAGTTGATCTACGTTGCCCGGAGGGTTAAGGGGATAACTCCTCCGAGTTTGCTGCTAGACATAGTTCCCCAGTTAGGTCGGTATCTATCTTCACCCTTGCGAGAGAAGTCGAGACTAAGCATAAAACGCAATCTAGTTTTCTCCGTGGTGGGTTGGTTTCCAGCGTGTTTTTTTTTTTTTTGGTAAATTTCTGAGTTCTGTGTTTATTGCTAGAGATGAGCGAACTTTTGAAAAATTCGATTCGACTGATTCGCCGAATTTTCCGACAAAAATCGTTTCGATTATTCGCGACGAATCGCTATTAAAAATGGCTGTTTCTGAGCTTCCTAGAGCCTCAATAGGGTTGTAAACCATTCTGCCTCGCTGTAACATGCATAGGATGCGTGCTGGGTTACTGAAATAATAATGTAAATAATTAGGACATGCAGATCAGAGACATTAGGCTATTAGAATCGCAAAGCGGCACAATTACAGAGAGTTGAGGTGGCATCACTATGAGGGGCCCCTATATTGCCTGAAAAACACACCCTGGAGCTGGCAGCAGCAGGAGCCCAAATATTGGCTGAAACACATCCTGGAGTTTGCAGCAGGAGCCCAAAAATTGGATGAATCACACCCTGGAGTTGCAAGCAGCAGGAGCCCAAACATTGCTTTAAAGAGACACTGGAGTTGGCAGCAGGAGCCCCAAAATTGGATGAATCACACCCTGGAGTTGCAAGCAGCAGCAGCAGCAGCCCAAACATAGCTTGAAAGAGACACTGGTGTTGGCAGCAGGAGCCCAAAAATTGGATGAATCACACCCTGGAGTTGCAAGCAGCAGGAGCCCAAACATTACTTTAAAGAGACACTGGAGTTGGCAGCAGGAGCCCAAAAATTGGATGAATCACACCCTGGAGTTGCAAGCAGCAGCAGGAGCCCGAACATTACTTTAAAGAGACACTGGAGTTGGCAGCAGGAGCCCAAAAATTGGATGAATCACACCCTGGAGTTACAAGCAGCAGCAGCAGGAGCCCAAACATTACTTTAAAGAGACACTGGAGTTGGCAGCAGGAGCCCAAAAATTGGATGAATCACACCCTGGAGTTGCAAGCAGCAGCAGCAGGAGCCCAAACATTACTTTAAAGAGACACTGGAGTTTGCAGCAGGAGCCCAAAAATTGACTGACACACCCTGGAGTTGGCAGCAGCAGGAACCTAGAAATTGGCTGGAAGGCACCCTGAAGTTGGCAGCAGCAGGAGCACATACATTAGCTGGAAGGCACACCCTGGAGTTGGCAGCAGCATAAGCAGGAGCCCAAACATTGCTTGAAAGACACCCTGGAGTTGGCAGCAGCAGGAGGCCAAAAATTGGCTGAGAGAGACACTGGAGTTGGCTTCAGGAGCCCAAAAATTGGATGAATTACACCCTGGAGTTGCAAGCAGCAGCAGCAGGAGCCCAAACATTGGCTGAAAGGCACACCCTGAAGTTGGCATCAGCAGGAGGCCAAAAATTGGTTGGAAGGCACACCCTGAAGTTGGCATCAGCAGGAGCCCAAAAATTGGCCTAAAGACATAAATATGTTTTGCACCATTTGGAAAGTATAAAACGTGGCACCATGCTGAATCTAGTCGCATGCATCAGGCTTTGGTAGGTGGCCTTCAGTGGATCCTCCCCCACAAATGTCGTACAGAGCAATCCCGAGATGCTCAAGGTCCAGGAGACCCAGGAGAAGGCAAGAGAGATACTCAGGCCAACAGATAATGAACTCTAGTGACACAGGAGCCACGCTGTTGCATGCCTACAGAAGAGTAAGACGGTCTAGATAGGTGAGAGCGGAACAAGAACTTTTGAATCGCTTCCGTTGGGCCCGCGCTGGGGGTCGGTGGGGGAGTGTGGGCCTGACAGACATGTGTTCTAGACACCCGTTGGTGGCTCGGGAGCGCCCCAGGTGTCCCAATGTTACGACTAGGGTTGGACCTGTCCACCTTCCCCGTCGCGGCCCGGTGGGGATTTGGACAGAACTAAACAGACTGAGGAAAAGAAAAATGGTCCCTCTCTTATAGCAGGCCCCGGAGTGTTGCCCTGGTTGGTGCCTTTTTCCTTTTTTTTTAGTTGGTGTTTTTCTTGTTTTAACAGTTGCCCAGTTGATCTACGTTGCCCGGGGGGTTAAGGGGATAACTCCTCCGAGTTTGCTGCTAGACATAGTTCCCCAGTTAGGTCGGTATCTATCTTCACCCTTGCGAGAGAAGTCGAGACTAAGCATAAAACGCAATCTAGTTTTCTCCGTGGTGGGTTGGTTTCCAGCGTGTTTTTTTTTTTTTGGTACATTTCTGAGTTCTGTGTTTATTGCTAGAGATGAGCGAACTTTTGAAAAATTCGATTCGACTGATTCGCCGAATTTTCCGACAAAAATCGCTTCGACCCGAAATTATTCGCGACGAATTGCTATTAAAAATGGCTATTTCTGAGCTTCCTAGAGCCTCAATAGGGTTGTAAACCATTCTGCCTCGCTGTAACATGCATAGGATGCGTGCTGGGTTACTGAAATAATAATGTAAATAATTAGGACATGCAGATCAGAGGCATTAGGCTATTAGAATCGCAAAGCGGCACAATTACAGAGAGTTGAGGTGGCATCACTATGAGGGGCCCCTATATTGCCTGAAAAACACACCCTGGAGCTGGCAGCAGCAGGAGCCCAAATATTGGCTGAAACACATCCTGGAGTTTGCAGCAGGAGCCCAAAAATTGGATGAATCACACCCTGGAGTTGCAAGCAGCAGGAGCCCAAACATTGCTTTAAAGAGACACTGGAGTTGGCAGCAGGAGCCCCAAAATTGGATGAATCACACCCTGGAGTTGCAAGCTGCAGCAGCAGCAGCCCAAACATAGCTTGAAAGAGACACTGGTGTTGGCAGCAGGAGCCCAAAAATTGGATGAATCACACCCCGGAGTTGCAAGCAGCAGGAGCCCAAACATTACTTTAAAGAGACACTGGAGTTGGCAGCAGGAGCCCAAAAATTGGATGAATCACACCCTGGAGTTGCAAGCAGCAGCAGGAGCCCGAACATTACTTTAAAGAGACACTGGAGTTGGCAGCAGGAGCCCAAAAATTGGATGAATCACACCCTGGAGTTACAAGCAGCAGCAGCAGGAGCCCAAACATTACTTTAAAGAGACACTGGAGTTGGCAGCAGGAGCCCAAAAATTGGATGAATCACACCCTGGAGTTGCAAGCAGCAGCAGCAGGAGCCCAAACATTACTTTAAAGAGACACTGGAGTTTGCAGCAGGAGCCCAAAAATTGACTGACACACCCTGGAGTTGGCAGCAGCAGGAACCTAGAAATTGGCTGGAAGGCACCCTGAAGTTGGCAGCAGCAGGAGCACATACATTAGCTGGAAGGCACACCCTGGAGTTGGCAGCAGCATAAGCAGGAGCCCAAACATTGCTTGAAAGACACCCTGGAGTTGGCAGCAGCAGGAGGCCAAAAATTGGCTGAGAGAGACACTGGAGTTGGCTTCAGGAGCCCAAAAATTGGATGAATTACACCCTGGAGTTGCAAGCAGCAGCAGCAGGAGCCCAAACATTGGCTGAAAGGCACACCCTGAAGTTGGCATCAGCAGGAGGCCAAAAATTGGTTGGAAGGCACACCCTGAAGTTGGCATCAGCAGGAGCCCAAAAATTGGCCTAAAGACATAAATATGTTTTGCACCATTTGGAAAGTATAAAACGTGGCACCATGCTGAATCTAGTCGCATGCATCAGGCTTTGGTGGGTGGAAATCCTGGCTGATCCATCCCTGATTCATTTTGACAAAGGTGAGTCTCTCCACATTTTTAAATGACAGACGAGTTCTCCTCGCCGTAACTATGGCCCCCGCCGCACTAAACACCCGCTCAGATGGCACGCTACTTGCCTGGCAGGACAGCTTTTCCAGGGCAAACTCTGCTAGTTGCGGCCACAAATCAAGTTTGGCTGCCCAGAAGTCCAGCGGATCCTCAAGGTGTGTTGGCATGGTCATGTCAAGGTATGACATGACCTGCTGGTTGAGGTCCTGCTCCAGGTCTTCTTGCTGCTCATGAGTAGCCTCACTATGCGGGTGTAGAAAGCTACTCATTAGTGACTGAAGACTGAGGCTGCTGCTGATGGAGCTTCTGCTGCTGCTCCTGCCAACCCCCCCAGCAGCCATGGCAGTGGAAGGTGAGCGCAGAGGTCCCCCCGAGTCAGACCTGCGAGAGTATGGACCATGACACAGATAGGCATCGGCCAACTGCCTACGTAGAATGTCTTTGTAGTAGTTCAGTTTGTCCACCCTCTCGGCGGGTTTAAAAAATGCCCCCATTTTGTGCCAGAAGCGAGGGTCCAATAAGGTGGACAGCCAGAAGTCATCCCGCCGACAAATGGAAACAATTCTGGGGTCACTACACAAGCACGTGAGCATGCTTCCTGCCATTTGCGCAAGTGACTCGGAGGGACTACCTGTCTCCATCTCCACTGCATACTGCCACGGTGTGTCCGGGTCCTCTGTCTCGCCTTCCTCAAAACCTTCTAGCTCCTCTGGCTGCTCCTGCTCCTCCTCTCCTGTCCGCTGACTAGATAAACCAGCCATTTCGCCAAGCCTAAACTGTGTTTCGCTGGGCAACTCCTCCTCCTCTTCCTCCTCCTCCTCCAGTTCAGCTCCAACGGGGTTCATGTGGCCGTAAGATGTAGACGCCATGTCTCCAGTGCCCTGACCAGCCATGGTTTCCAACATGTGCTGTAGTACATGAAGCAGTGAAATCACTTCGTTCATCCCGTAATCCTGCCGACTGACAAATAAAGTGGCTTCCTCAAAGGGCCTGAGCAAACGGCAGGTGTCACGTATGAGCTGCCACTGGTTGACATTGAACTTACACAGGGGAGTCCCCCTATCCGCTTGGATCATCAGGAAATCCGTAATGGCTTTTCTCTGTTCATATAATTGGTCCAACATGTGAAGGGTGGAATTCCAAGGGGTGGAAACATCGCAAATCAGACTATGTTGGGGGATACCGTTCTGACGCTGTAGCTCAAGAAGGGTGTGTTTGGCGGTGTATGAGTGGCTGAAGTACATGCAAAGTTTCCTTGAAGTTGTTAGGATGTCTTGCATATGGGGGGAACACTTCAGAAACCGCTTGACAACCAGATTGAAGACGTGAGCCATGCAGGGGGCATGGGTTGCCCCCTTGGCGCAGTGCAGACAAAATGTTCTTCCCATTGTCGGTAACCATGATTCCCATTTTAAGTTTTCTTGGGAGTAAGCCATGTTTGGATTTCCTGATTAATAAATTTCAGCAGTTCCTCCCCTGTGTGACTCCGTTCGCCAAGACAAACCATGTGAAGCACTCACCTCCGTGCCCTGCACACATGGTAGACTGGAGGGGCACTGAGACTTGAGCCTACAGTGGAGGGTGAGGAGATGGCGGAGGATGAGGAGGCCGAGTCGCACAGTGTCATAGGCCCAACGGGCAGGGAGCGCGGAGGCCGAAGTGGCGTGACCTGTCCAAGTTGCTGCTGCTGCGAAGGGACCGCATTCATCCAGTGGGCCGTAAACGACATGTACTGTCCCTGACCGTAGTTACAGCTCCAGACGTCGGCGCTGCCATGCACTTTGCTACACACCGACAGGCTCAAGGACTGGCCCACCTTCTGTTCAACAAAAGTGTGCAGCGCTGGTACTGCCTTCTTGGCAAAGAAATGACGGCTTGGGACTCTCCACCTCGGCTCGGCACAAGCCATCAGTTCTCTGAAAGGTGCAGAGTCCACCACCTGAAAAGGGAGTGACTGCAGCACCAGCAACTTGGACAGGAGCACATTCAGCTTCTGCGCCGTAGGATGAGTGGGCGCATACTGCTGTCTCTTGGACATGGCTTCGCTGATGGATTGCTGGCGGGATGCATGACTTGGAGGAGGAGGAGCAGGAGCAACAGAGGATGGGTATGACGCACAGCTGCCTTCGGCTGAGGTGCTGGAGCCTTGGCTGGCAGAAATTGGGAGTGGCATGCCACTTGGTGAGGAAGCAGACTGGACCACCCCTTGGGAGACTCGGTTCTCCCAGGTCGCTTTATGGTGACGCATCATATGTTGACGCAGGGCCGTGGTGCCAACATTTGGGCCCCGGCCACGCTTCACCTTCTGCCTACATATCTTGCATGTGGCCATGTTACCCTCCTGTGGATGCTTCAGTAAAAACTGCCACACTGCCGAGTAGCTACTTTTCCCACCAACAGGCCTCACTGATTCGCTGCTATTGTCGCCAACTCCAGGAACAACTGCTCCACTACCTCCCGATAAGGTAGCCTGCTGCACAGCAGGTGTTCTACCCCGGCCCCGGCCCCGTTTGGCTCCAGGCTTTTCAATTGTGCCCCCATGCTGACTGCCAACCATGCTGCTAACACCTAGCTGCCTGAGCTGCTGACTACGTGGCAACCTGCGCCCCTCTTCTCCTGATGATTACGATGAAACCCCTTCATCACCCGGCTCCCAAGTGCGATCGGCATCATCATCATCATCATCATCATCATCACCACCGAGTTGTGGCTGTACGTCACTGATGTTCGTGGATTCCTCAACAGTGTCTGGCGCAGGAGCTGGAACGCTCGCAACACCCACGACACTGTCCACATCACTATTTGTCTGCCTAGCTAAAGAAGCCACCTCCATTTCTTGGCTGGGCAGTAGCTGCTGACTGTCCTATCTGATCGTCCTCCTCACTAAAGAGTGGAGCTGAACCCAAAGCATAGGATATGTCGCTGGGGGAGGGAACGGCGTAGGACAGAGGCAATGGGAGGACAGGGACTGCTCTCGGGGCATGCCAACTCAAGGTTGTGTCAGAGGAACCTACCGACCCTAGAAAGGGGGTCTCAGACTTGTGATGATGTTGATGACCGTGTTAACCAATCTACCACGACAGATGCATTACTGGTGGAGACACGACCGCTAGCAGATACTGGCAGATCAGGTCTCACTCGCCCCTAGTCTGCTGCGACCTCTGCCTGCTGAATCTTGGCCTCTGCCACTCCTCTTTGAACATCCTGGCACTTGTCTGCCTGGGGTGCCCTGCGGCCTGGTTTATTAAAAGCTGTCAAAAACAAACGCAAACTGAAGTAGCTTAATAAAGCAGCTGATGCTGATCAACGCTTATGCTGTATACCAGATAGGGTGCAAGGTGCAGCTTTGGGGTGCCCTGCGGCCTGGTTTATTGAAAACAGTCAAAAACAAGTGCAAACTGAAGTAGCTTAATAAAGCAGCTGATGCTGATCAACGCTTATGTTGTATACCAGATAGGGTGCAAGGTGCAGCTTTGGGGTGCCCTGCGGCCTGGTTTATTGAAAACAGTCAAAAACAAGTGCAAACTGAAGTAGCTTAATAAAGTAGCTGATGCTGATCAATGCTTATGTTGTATACCTGATAGGGTTAAAATAGCATGTGCCTTGGGATGCCAGTGTGGCGTAATGTATTTTAAGCTGAGCAAAAAGTATTAACTATAATCCAAGTATGAGAAATCCTTTTGTTTAACAGATAGGGTTAAATAGCATGTGCCTTGGGATGCCAGTGTGGCGTAATGTATTTTACGCTGAACAAAAAGTAACAATAATCCAAGCATGAGAAATGCTTTTAGCAGATAGGGTTAAAAAGCATTTGCCTTGGGATGCCAGTGTGGTGTAATGTATTTTAAGCTGAGCAAAAAGTATTACCAATAATCCAAGTATGAGAAATCCTTTTGTTTAACACATAGGGTTAAAATAGCATGTGCCTTGGGATGCCAGTGTGGCCTAATGTATTTTAAGCTGAGCAAAAAGTATTAACTATAATCCAAGTATGAGAAATCCTTTTGTTTAACAGATAAGGTTAAATAGCATGTGCCTTGGGATGCCAGTGTGGCGTAATGTATTTTACGCTGAACAAAGAGTAACAATAATCCAAGTATGAGAAATGCTTTTAGCAGATAGGGTTAAATAGCATGTGCCTTGGGATGCCAGGGTGGCGTAATGTATTTTAAGCTGAGCAAAAAGTATTAACTATAATCCAAGTATGAGAAATCCTTTTGTTTAACAGATAGGGTTAAAATAGCATGTGCATTGGGATGCCAGTGTGGCCTAATGTATTTTAAGCTGAGCAAAAAGTATTAACTATAATCCAAGTATGAGAAATCCTTTTGTTTAACAGATAGGGTAAAATAGCATGTGCCTTGGGATGCCAGTGTGGCGTAATGTATTTTAAGCTGAGCAAAAAGTATTTATAATCCAAGTATGAGAAATCCTTTTGTTTAACAGATAGGGTTAAATAGCATGTGCCTTGGGATGCCAGTGTGGCGTAATGTATTTTAAGCTGAGCAAAAAGTATTAATTATAATCCAAGTATGAGAAATCCTTTTGTTTAACAGATAGGGTTAAATAGCACGTGCCTTGGGATGCCAGTGTGGCCTAATGTATTTTAAGCTGAACAAAAGTAACAATAATCCAAGTATGAGAAATCCTTTTGTTTAACAGATAGGGTTAAATAGCACGTGCCTTGGGATGCCAGTGTGGCCTAATGTATTTTAAGCTGAACAAAAGTAACAATAATCCAAGTATGAGAAATGCTTTTAGCAGA
The DNA here is from genome assembly GCA_027917425.1 of Gastrophryne carolinensis. Lineage (NCBI taxonomy): Eukaryota > Metazoa > Chordata > Amphibia > Anura > Microhylidae > Gastrophryne > Gastrophryne carolinensis. Next base: position 113,024,097 of record CM051238.1, on the reverse strand, counting down.
TAGGGTTAAATAGCATGTGCTTTGGGATGCCAGTGTGGTGTAATGTATTTTAAGCTGAACAAAAAGTAACAATAATCCAAGTATGAGAAATGCTTTTAACAGATAGGGTTAAATAGCATGTGCCTTGGGATGCCAGTGTGGCGTAATGTATTTTAAGCTGAGCAAAAAGTATTAACTATAATCTAAGTATGAGAAATCCTTTTGTTTAACAGATAGGGTTAAATAGCATGTGCCTTGGGATGCCAGTGTGGCGTAATGTATTTTAAGCTGAGCAAAAAGTATTAACTATAATCCAAGTATGAGAAATCCTTTTGTTTAACAGATAGGGTTAAATAGCATGTGCCTTGGGATGCCAGTGTGGCCTAATGTATTTTAAGCTGAACAAAAAGTAACAATAATCCAAGTATGAGAAATCCTTTTGTTTAACAGATAGGGTTAAATAGCATGTGCCTTGGGATGCCAGTGTGGCCTAATGTATTTTAAGCTGAACAAAAAGTAACAATAATCCAAGTATGAGAAATGCTTTTAGCAGATAGGGTTAAATAGCATGTGCCTTGGGATGCCAGTGTGGCCTAATGTATTTTAAGATGAGCAAAAAGTTTTAACTATAATCCAAGTATGAGAAATCCTTTTGTTTAACAGATAGGGTTAAATAGCATGTGCCTTGGGATGCCAGTGTGGCCTAATGTATTTTAAGATGAGCAAAAAGTATTAATTATAATCCAAGTATGAGAAATCCTTTTGTTTAACAGATAGGGTTAAATAGCATGTGCCTTGGGATGCCAGTGTGGCGTAATGTATTTTAAGATGAACAAAAAGTAACAATAATCCAAGTATGAGAAATGCTTTTAGCAGATAGGGTTAAATAGCATGTGCCTTGGGATGCCAGTGTGGCGTAATGTATTTTAAGCTGAACAAAAAGTAACAATAATCTGAATATGAGAAATCATTTTGCTTAACAGATAGGGTTAAATAGCATGTGCCTTGGGATGCCAGTGTGGCGTAATGTATTTTAAGCTGAACAAAAAGTAACAATAATCCGAATATGAGAAATCCTTTTGCTCAACAGATAGGGTTAAATAGCATGTGCCTTGGGATGCCAGTGTGGCGTAATGTATTTTAAGCTGAGCAAAAAGTATTAACTATAATCCAAGTATGAGAAATCCTTTTGTTTAACAGATAGGGTTAAATAGCATGTGCCTTGGGATGCCAGTGTGGCATAATGTATTTTAAGCTGAACAAAAAGTAACAATAATCCAAGTATGAGAAATGCTTTTAGCAGATAGGGTTAAATAGCATGTGCCTTGGGATGCCATTGTGGCGTAATGTATTTTAAGCTGAGCAAAAAGTATTAACTATAATCCAAGTATGAGAACTCCTTTTGTTTAACAGATAGGGTTAAATAGCATGTGCCTTGGGATGCCAGTGTGGCCTAATGGATTATTGTTACTTTTTGTTCAGCTTAAAATACAAGTATGAGAAATCCTTTTGTTTAACAGATAGGGTTAAATAGCATGTGCCTTGGGATGCCAGTGTGGCGTAATGTATTTTAAGATGAACAAAAAGTAACAATAATCCAAGTATGATAAATGCTTTTAGCAGATAGGGTTAAATAGCATGTGCCTTGGGATGCCAGTGTGGCGTAATGTATTTTAAGCTGAACAAAAAGTAACAATAATCCAAGTATGAGAAATGCTTTTAGCAGATAGGGTTAAATAGCATGTGCCTTGGGATGCCAGTGTGGCATAATGTATTTTAAGCTGAACAAAAAGTAACAATAATCCAAGTATGAGAAATGCTTTTAGCAGATAGGGTTAAATAGCATGTGCCTTGGGATGCCAGTGTGGCCTAATGTATTTTAAGCTGAACAAAAAGTAACAATAATCCGAATATGAGAAATCCTTTTGCTTAACAGATAGGGTTAAAAAGCATGTGCCTTGGGATGCCAGTGTGGCGTAATATATTTTAAGCTGAGCAAAAAGTATTAACTATAATCCAAGTATGAGAACTCCTTTTGTTTAACAGATAGGGTTAAATAGCATGTGCCCTGGGATGCCAGTGTGGCGTAATGTATTTTAAGCTGAACAAAAAGTAACAATAATCCAAGTATGAGAAATCCTTCTGTCTAACAGATAGGGTTAAATAGCATGTGCCTTGGGATGCCAGTGTGGCCTAATGTATTTTAAGCTGAAGAAAAAGTAACAATAATCCAAGTATGAGAAATCCTTTTGTTTAACAGATAGGGTTAAATAGCATGTGCCTTGGGATGCCAGTGTGGCCTAATGTATTTTAAGCTGAACAAAAAGTAACAATAATCCAAGTATGAAAAATCCTTTTGTTTAACAGATAGGGTTAAATAGCATGTGCCTTGGGATGCCAGTGTGGCGTAATATATTTTAAGCTGAGCAAAAAGTATTAACTATAATCCAAGTATGAGAACTCCTTTTGTTTAACAGATAGGGTTAAATAGCATGTGCCTTGGAATGCCAGTGTGGCCTAATGTATTTTAAGCTGAACAAAAAGTAACAATAATCCAAGTATGAGAAATGCTTTTGTTTAACAGATAGGGTTAAATAGCATGTGCCTTGGGATGCCAGTGTGGCGTAATGTATTTTAAGATGAACAAAAAGTAACAATAATCCAAGTATGATAAATGCTTTTAGCAGATAGGGTTAAATAGCATGTGCCTTGGGATGCCAGTGTGGCATAATGTATTTTAAGCTGAACAAAAAGTAACAATATTCCAAGTATGAGAAATGCTTTTAGCAGATAGGGTTAAATAGCATGTGCCTTGGGATGCCAGTGTGGCCTAATGTATTTTAAGCTGAACAAAAAGTAACAATAATCCGAATATGAGAAATCCTTTTGCTTAACAGATAGGGTTAAATAGCATGTGCCTTGGGATGCCAGTGTGGCGTAATGTATTTTAAGCTGAACAAAAAGTAACAATAATCCAAGTATGAGGAATGCTTTTAGCAGACAGGGTTAAATAGCATGTGCCTTGGGATGCCAGTGTGGCGTAATGTATTTTAAGCTGAGCAAAAAGTATTAACTATAATCCAAGTATGAGAAATCCTTTTGTTTAACAGATAGGGTTAAATAGCATGTGCCTTGGGATGCCAGTGTGGCGTAATGTATTTTAAGCTGAGCAAAAAGTATTAACTATAATCCAAGTATGAGAAATCCTTTTGTTTAACAGATAGGGTTAAATAGCATGTGCCTTGGGATGCCAGTGTGGCCTAATGTATTTTAAGCTGAACAAAAAGTAACAATAATCCAAGTATGAGAAATGCTTTTGTTTAACAGATAGGGTTAAATAGCATGTGCCTTGGGATGCCAGTGTGGCCTAATGTATTTTACGCTGAACAAAAAGTAACAATAATCCAAGTATGAGAAATGCTTTTAGCAGATAGGGTTAAATAGCATGTGCCTTGGGATGCCAGTGTGGCGTAATGTATTTTAAGATGAGCAAAAAGTTTTAACTATAATCCAAGTATGAGAAATCCTTTTGTTTAACAGATAGGGTTAAATAGCATGTGCCTTGGGATGCCAGTGTGGCGTAATGTATTTTAAGATGAACAAAAAGTAACAATAAACCAAGTATGAGAAATCCTTTTGTTTAACAGATAGGGTTAAATAGCATGTGCCTTGGGATGCCAGTGTGGCCTAATGTATTTTAAGATGAACAAAAAGTTACAATAATCCAAGTATGAGAAATGCTTTTAGCAGATAGGGTTAAATAGCATGTGCCTTGGGATGCCAGTGTGGCATAATGTATTTTAAGCTGAACAAAAAGTAACAATAATCCAAGTATGAGAAATGCTTTTAGCAGATAGTGTTAAATAGCATGTGCCTTGGGATGCCAGTGTGGCCTAATGTATTTTAAGCTGAACAAAAAGTAACAATAATCCGAATATGAGAAATCCTTTTGCTTAACAGATAGGGTTAAATAACATGTGCCTTGGGATGCCAGTGTGGCGTAATGTATTTTAAGATGAGCAAAAAGTTTTAACTATAATCCAAGTATGAGAAATCCTTTTGTTTAACAGATAGGGTTAAATAGCATGTGCCTTGGGATGCCAGTGTGGCGTAATGTATTTTAAGATGAACAAAAAGTAACAATAATCCAAGTATGAGAAATGCTTTTAGCAGATAGGGTTAAATAGCATGTGCCTTGGGATGCCAGTGTGGCATAATGTATTTTAAGCTGAACAAAAAGTAACAATAATCCAAGTATGAGAAATGCTTTTAGCAGATAGGGTTAAATAGCATGTGCCTTGGGATGCCAGTGTGGCGTAATGTATTTTACGCTGAACAAAGAGTAACAATAATCCAAGTATGAGAAATGCTTTTAGCAGATAGGGTTAAATAGCATGTGCCTTGGGATGCCAGGGTGGCGTAATGTATTTTAAGCTGAGCAAAAAGTATTAACTATAATCCAAGTATGAGAAATCCTTTTGTTTAACAGATAGGGTTAAAATAGCATGTGCATTGGGATGCCAGTGTGGCCTAATGTATTTTAAGCTGAGCAAAAAGTATTAACAATAATCCAAGTATGAGAAATCCTTTTGTTTAACAGATAGGGTAAAATAGCATGTGCCTTGGGATGCCAGTGTGGCGTAATGTATTTTAAGCTGAGCAAAAAGTATTTATAATCCAAGTATGAGAAATCCTTTTGTTTAACAGATAGGGTTAAATAGCATGTGCCTTGGGATGCCAGTGTGGCGTAATGTATTTTAAGCTGAGCAAAAAGTATTAATTATAATCCAAGTATGAGAAATCCTTTTGTTTAACAGATAGGGTTAAATAGCACGTGCCTTGGGATGCCAGTGTGGCCTAATGTATTTTAAGCTGAACAAAAGTAACAATAATCCAAGTATGAGAAATCCTTTTGTTTAACAGATAGGGTTAAATAGCACGTGCCTTGGGATGCCAGTGTGGCCTAATGTATTTTAAGCTGAACAAAAGTAACAATAATCCAAGTATGAGAAATGCTTTTAGCAGATAGGGTTAAATAGCATGTGCTTTGGGATGCCAGTGTGGTGTAATGTATTTTAAGCTGAACAAAAAGTAACAATAATCCAAGTATGAGAAATGCTTTTAACAGATAGGGTTAAATAGCATGTGCCTTGGGATGCCAGTGTGGCGTAATGTATTTTAAGCTGAGCAAAAAGTATTAACTATAATCTAAGTATGAGAAATCCTTTTGTTTAACAGATAGGGTTAAATAGCATGTGCCTTGGGATGCCAGTGTGGCGTAATGTATTTTAAGCTGAGCAAAAAGTATTAACTATAATCCAAGTATGAGAAATCCTTTTGTTTAACAGATAGGGTTAAATAGCATGTGCCTTGGGATGCCAGTGTGGCCTAATGTATTTTAAGCTGAACAAAAAGTAACAATAATCCAAGTATGAGAAATCCTTTTGTTTAACAGATAGGGTTAAATAGCATGTGCCTTGGGATGCCAGTGTGGCCTAATGTATTTTAAGCTGAACAAAAAGTAACAATAATCCAAGTATGAGAAATGCTTTTAGCAGATAGGGTTAAATAGCATGTGCCTTGGGATGCCAGTGTGGCCTAATGTATTTTAAGATGAGCAAAAAGTTTTAACTATAATCCAAGTATGAGAAATCCTTTTGTTTAACAGATAGGGTTAAATAGCATGTGCCTTGGGATGCCAGTGTGGCCTAATGTATTTTAAGATGAGCAAAAAGTATTAATTATAATCCAAGTATGAGAAATCCTTTTGTTTAACAGATAGGGTTAAATAGCATGTGCCTTGGGATGCCAGTGTGGCGTAATGTATTTTAAGATGAACAAAAAGTAACAATAATCCAAGTATGAGAAATGCTTTTAGCAGATAGGGTTAAATAGCATGTGCCTTGGGATGCCAGTGTGGCGTAATGTATTTTAAGCTGAACAAAAAGTAACAATAATCTGAATATGAGAAATCATTTTGCTTAACAGATAGGGTTAAATAGCATGTGCCTTGGGATGCCAGTGTGGCGTAATGTATTTTAAGCTGAACAAAAAGTAACAATAATCCGAATATGAGAAATCCTTTTGCTCAACAGATAGGGTTAAATAGCATGTGCCTTGGGATGCCAGTGTGGCGTAATGTATTTTAAGCTGAGCAAAAAGTATTAACTATAATCCAAGTATGAGAAATCCTTTTGTTTAACAGATAGGGTTAAATAGCATGTGCCTTGGGATGCCAGTGTGGCATAATGTATTTTAAGCTGAACAAAAAGTAACAATAATCCAAGTATGAGAAATGCTTTTAGCAGATAGGGTTAAATAGCATGTGCCTTGGGATGCCATTGTGGCGTAATGTATTTTAAGCTGAGCAAAAAGTATTAACTATAATCCAAGTATGAGAACTCCTTTTGTTTAACAGATAGGGTTAAATAGCATGTGCCTTGGGATGCCAGTGTGGCCTAATGGATTATTGTTACTTTTTGTTCAGCTTAAAATACAAGTATGAGAAATCCTTTTGTTTAACAGATAGGGTTAAATAGCATGTGCCTTGGGATGCCAGTGTGGCGTAATGTATTTTAAGATGAACAAAAAGTAACAATAATCCAAGTATGATAAATGCTTTTAGCAGATAGGGTTAAATAGCATGTGCCTTGGGATGCCAGTGTGGCGTAATGTATTTTAAGCTGAACAAAAAGTAACAATAATCCAAGTATGAGAAATGCTTTTAGCAGATAGGGTTAAATAGCATGTGCCTTGGGATGCCAGTGTGGCATAATGTATTTTAAGCTGAACAAAAAGTAACAATAATCCAAGTATGAGAAATGCTTTTAGCAGATAGGGTTAAATAGCATGTGCCTTGGGATGCCAGTGTGGCCTAATGTATTTTAAGCTGAACAAAAAGTAACAATAATCCGAATATGAGAAATCCTTTTGCTTAACAGATAGGGTTAAAAAGCATGTGCCTTGGGATGCCAGTGTGGCGTAATATATTTTAAGCTGAGCAAAAAGTATTAACTATAATCCAAGTATGAGAACTCCTTTTGTTTAACAGATAGGGTTAAATAGCATGTGCCCTGGGATGCCAGTGTGGCGTAATGTATTTTAAGCTGAACAAAAAGTAACAATAATCCAAGTATGAGAAATCCTTCTGTCTAACAGATAGGGTTAAATAGCATGTGCCTTGGGATGCCAGTGTGGCCTAATGTATTTTAAGCTGAAGAAAAAGTAACAATAATCCAAGTATGAGAAATCCTTTTGTTTAACAGATAGGGTTAAATAGCATGTGCCTTGGGATGCCAGTGTGGCCTAATGTATTTTAAGCTGAACAAAAAGTAACAATAATCCAAGTATGAAAAATCCTTTTGTTTAACAGATAGGGTTAAATAGCATGTGCCTTGGGATGCCAGTGTGGCGTAATATATTTTAAGCTGAGCAAAAAGTATTAACTATAATCCAAGTATGAGAACTCCTTTTGTTTAACAGATAGGGTTAAATAGCATGTGCCTTGGAATGCCAGTGTGGCCTAATGTATTTTAAGCTGAACAAAAAGTAACAATAATCCAAGTATGAGAAATGCTTTTGTTTAACAGATAGGGTTAAATAGCATGTGCCTTGGGATGCCAGTGTGGCGTAATGTATTTTAAGATGAACAAAAAGTAACAATAATCCAAGTATGATAAATGCTTTTAGCAGATAGGGTTAAATAGCATGTGCCTTGGGATGCCAGTGTGGCATAATGTATTTTAAGCTGAACAAAAAGTAACAATATTCCAAGTATGAGAAATGCTTTTAGCAGATAGGGTTAAATAGCATGTGCCTTGGGATGCCAGTGTGGCCTAATGTATTTTAAGCTGAACAAAAAGTAACAATAATCCGAATATGAGAAATCCTTTTGCTTAACAGATAGGGTTAAATAGCATGTGCCTTGGGATGCCAGTGTGGCGTAATGTATTTTAAGCTGAACAAAAAGTAACAATAATCCAAGTATGAGGAATGCTTTTAGCAGACAGGGTTAAATAGCATGTGCCTTGGGATGCCAGTGTGGCGTAATGTATTTTAAGCTGAGCAAAAAGTATTAACTATAATCCAAGTATGAGAAATCCTTTTGTTTAACAGATAGGGTTAAATAGCATGTGCCTTGGGATGCCAGTGTGGCGTAATGTATTTTAAGCTGAGCAAAAAGTATTAACTATAATCCAAGTATGAGAAATCCTTTTGTTTAACAGATAGGGTTAAATAGCATGTGCCTTGGGATGCCAGTGTGGCCTAATGTATTTTAAGCTGAACAAAAAGTAACAATAATCCAAGTATGAGAAATGCTTTTGTTTAACAGATAGGGTTAAATAGCATGTGCCTTGGGATGCCAGTGTGGCCTAATGTATTTTACGCTGAACAAAAAGTAACAATAATCCAAGTATGAGAAATGCTTTTAGCAGATAGGGTTAAATAGCATGTGCCTTGGGATGCCAGTGTGGCGTAATGTATTTTAAGATGAGCAAAAAGTTTTAACTATAATCCAAGTATGAGAAATCCTTTTGTTTAACAGATAGGGTTAAATAGCATGTGCCTTGGGATGCCAGTGTGGCGTAATGTATTTTAAGATGAACAAAAAGTAACAATAAACCAAGTATGAGAAATCCTTTTGTTTAACAGATAGGGTTAAATAGCATGTGCCTTGGGATGCCAGTGTGGCCTAATGTATTTTAAGATGAACAAAAAGTTACAATAATCCAAGTATGAGAAATGCTTTTAGCAGATAGGGTTAAATAGCATGTGCCTTGGGATGCCAGTGTGGCATAATGTATTTTAAGCTGAACAAAAAGTAACAATAATCCAAGTATGAGAAATGCTTTTAGCAGATAGTGTTAAATAGCATGTGCCTTGGGATGCCAGTGTGGCCTAATGTATTTTAAGCTGAACAAAAAGTAACAATAATCCGAATATGAGAAATCCTTTTGCTTAACAGATAGGGTTAAATAACATGTGCCTTGGGATGCCAGTGTGGCGTAATGTATTTTAAGATGAGCAAAAAGTTTTAACTATAATCCAAGTATGAGAAATCCTTTTGTTTAACAGATAGGGTTAAATAGCATGTGCCTTGGGATGCCAGTGTGGCGTAATGTATTTTAAGATGAACAAAAAGTAACAATAATCCAAGTATGAGAAATGCTTTTAGCAGATAGGGTTAAATAGCATGTGCCTTGGGATGCCAGTGTGGCATAATGTATTTTAAGCTGAACAAAAAGTAACAATAATCCAAGTATGAGAAATGCTTTTAGCAGATAGGGTTAAATAGCATGTGCCTTGGGATGCCAGTGTGGCCTAATGTATTTTAAGCTGAACAAAAAGTAACAATAATCCGAATATGAGAAATCCTTTTGCTTAACAGATAGGGTTAAATAGCATGTGCCTTGGGATGCCAGTGTGGCGTAATGTATTTTAAGCTGAGCAAAAAGTATTAACTATAATCCAAGTATGAGAAATCCTTTTGTTTAACAGATAGGGTTAAATAGCATGTGCCTTGGGATGCCAGTGTGGCGTAATGTATTTTAAGCTGAACAAAAAGTAACAATAATCCAAGTATGAGAAATGCTTTTAGCAGATAGGGTTAAATAGCATGTGCCTTGGGATGCCAGTGTGGCGTAATGTATTTTAAGCTGAGCAAAAAGTAACAATAATCCAAGTATGAGAAATCCTTTTGCTTAACAGATAGGGTTAAATAGCATGTGCCTTGGGATGTCAGTGTGGCGTAATGTATTTTAAGCTGAGCAAAAAGTATTAACTATAATCCAAGTATGAGAAATCCTTTTGTTTAACAGATAGGGTTAAATAGCATGTGCCTTGGGATGCCAGTGTGGCCTAATGTATTTTAAGCTGAACAAAAAGTAACAATAATCCAAGTATGAGAAATCCTTTTGTTTAACAGATAGGGTTAAATAGCATGTGCCTTGGGATGCCATTGTGGCGTAATGTATTTTAAGCTGAGCAAAAAGTATTAACTATAATCCAAGTATGAGAACTCCTTTTGTTTAACAGATAGGGTTAAATAGCATGTGCCTTGGGATGCCAGTGTGGCGTAATGTATTTTAAGCTGAACAAAAAGTAACAATAATCCAAGTATGAGAAATGCTTTTAGCAGATAGGGTTAAATAGCATGTGCCTTGGGATGCCAGTGTGGCGTAATGTATTTTAAGATGAGCAAAAAGTTTTAACTATAATTCAAGTATGAGAAATCCTTTTGTTTAACAGATAGGGTTAAATAGCATGTGCCTTGGGATGCCAGTGTGGCCTAATGTATTTTAAGCTGAGCAAAAAGTATTAATTATAATCCAAGTATGAGAAATACTTTTGTTTAACAGATAGGGTTAAATAGCATGTGCCTTGGGATGCCAGTGTGGCGTAATGTATTTTAAGCTGAACAAAAAGTAACAATAATCCAAGTATGAGAAATGCTTTTAGCAGATAGGGTTAAATAGCATGTGCCTTGGGATGCCAGTGTGGCCTAATGTATTTTAAGCTGAACAAAAAGTATTAACTATAATCCAAGTATGAGAAATCCTTTTGTTTAACAGGGTTAAATAGCATGTGCCTTGGGATGCCAGTGTGGCATAATGTACTTTAAGCTGAACAAAAAGTAACAATAATCTGAATATGAGAAATCCTTTTGCTTAACAGATAGGGTTAAATAGCATGTGCCTTGGGATGCCAGTGTGGCATAATGTATTTTAAGCTGAACAAAAAGTAACAATAATCCAAGTATGAGAAATGCTTTTACCAGATAGGGTTAAATAGCATGTGCCTTGGGATGCCAGTGTGGCCTAATGTATTTTAAGATGTACAAAAAGTATTAACAATAATCCAAGTATGAGAAATCCTTTTAACAGATAGGGTTAAATAGCATGTGCCTTGGGATGCCAGTGTGGCGTAATGTATTTTAAGCTGAGCAAAAAGTATTAACTATAATCCAAGTATGAGAAATCCTTTTGTTTAACAGATAGGGTTAAATAGCATGTGCCTTGGGATGCCAGTGTGGCGTAATGTATTTTAAGCTGAACAACAAGTAACAATAATCCAAGTATGAGAAATGCTTTTAGCAGATAGGGTTAAATAGCATGTGCCTTGGGATGCCAGTGTGGCGTAATGTATTTTAAGCTGAGCAAAAAGTAACAATAATCCAAGTATGAGAAATCCTTTTGCTTAACAGATAGGGTTAAATAGCATGTGCCTTGGGATGTCAGTGTGGCGTAATGTATTTTAAGCTGAGCAAAAAGTATTAACTATAATCCAAGTATGAGAAATCCTTTTGTTTAACAGATAGGGTTAAATAGCATGTGCCTTGGGATGCCAGTGTGGCCTAATGTATTTTAAGCTGAACAAAAAGTAACAATAATCCAAGTATGAGAAATCCTTTTGTTTAACAGATAGGGTTAAATAGCATGTGCCTTGGGATGCCATTGTGGCGTAATGTATTTTAAGCTGAGCAAAAAGTATTAACTATAATCCAAGTATGAGAACTCCTTTTGTTTAACAGATAGGGTTAAATAGCATGTGCCTTGGGATGCCAGTGTGGCGTAATGTATTTTAAGCTGAACAAAAAGTAACAATAATCCAAGTATGAGAAATGCTTTTAGCAGATAGGGTTAAATAGCATGTGCCTTGGGATGCCAGTGTGGCGTAATGTATTTTAAGATGAGCAAAAAGTTTTAACTATAATTCAAGTATGAGAAATCCTTTTGTTTAACAGATAGGGTTAAATAGCATGTGCCTTGGGATGCCAGTGTGGCCTAATGTATTTTAAGCTGAGCAAAAAGTATTAATTATAATCCAAGTATGAGAAATACTTTTGTTTAACAGATAGGGTTAAATAGCATGTGCCTTGGGATGCCAGTGTGGCGTAATGTATTTTAAGCTGAACAAAAAGTAACAATAATCCAAGTATGAGAAATGCTTTTAGCAGATAGGGTTAAATAGCATGTGCCTTGGGATGCCAGTGTGGCCTAATGTATTTTAAGCTGAACAAAAAGTATTAACTATAATCCAAGTATGAGAAATCCTTTTGTTTAACAGATAGGGTTAAATAGCATGTGCCTTGGGATGCCAGTGTGGCATAATGTACTTTAAGCTGAACAAAAAGTAACAATAATCTGAATATGAGAAATCCTTTTGCTTAACAGATAGGGTTAAATAGCATGTGCCTTGGGATGCCAGTGTGGCATAATGTATTTTAAGCTGAACAAAAAGTAACAATAATCCAAGTATGAGAAATGCTTTTACCAGATAGGGTTAAATAGCATGTGCCTTGGGATGCCAGTGTGGCCTAATGTATTTTAAGATGTACAAAAAGTATTAACAATAATCCAAGTATGAGAAATCCTTTTAACAGATAGGGTTAAATAGCATGTGCCTTGGGATGCCAGTGTGGCGTAATGTATTTTAAGCTGAGCAAAAAGTATTAACTATAATCCAAGTATGAGAAATCCTTTTGTTTAACAGATAGGGTTAAATAGCATGTGCCTTGGGATGCCAGTGTGGCCTAATGTATTTTAAGCTGAACAAAAAGTAACAATAATCCAAGTATGAGAAATGCTTTTGTTTAACAGATAGGGTTAAATAGCATGTGCCTTGGGATGTCAGTGTGGCGTAATGTATTTTAAGCTGAACAAAAAGTAACAATAATCCAAGTATGAGAAATGCTTTTAGCAGATAGGGTTAAATAGCATGTGCCTTGGGATGCCAGTGTGGCGTAATGTATTTTAAGATGAGCAAAAAGTTTTAACTATAATCCAAGTATGAGAAATCCTTTTGTTTAACAGATAGGGTTAAATAGCATGTGCCTTGGGATGCCAGTGTGGCCTAATGTATTTTAAGCTGAGCAAAAAGTATAAATTATAATCTAAGTATGAGAAATCCTTTTGTTTAACAGATATGGTTAAATAGCATGTGCCTTGGGATGCCAGTGTGGCGTAATGTATTTTAAGATGAACAAAAAGTAACAATAATCCAAGTATGAGAAATGCTTTTAGCAGATAGGGTTAAATAGCATGTGCCTTGGGATGCCAGTGTGGCATAATGTATTTTAAGCTGAACAAAAAGTAACAATAATCCAAGTATGAGAAATGCTTTTAGCAGATAGGGTTAAATAGCATGTGCCTTGGGATGCCAGTGTGGCCTAATGTATTTTAAGCTGAACAAAAAGTAACAATAATCCGAATATGAGAAATCCTTTTGCTTAACAGATAGGGTTAAATAGCATGTGCCTTGGGATGCCAGTGTGGCGTAATGTATTTTAAGCTGAACAAAAAGTAACAATAATCCAAGTATGAGAAATGCTTTTAGCAGATAGGGTTAAATAGCATGTGCCTTAGGATGCCAGTGTGGCCTAATGTATTTTAAGCTGAACAAAAAGTAACAATAATCCAAGTATGAGAAATCCTTTTGTTTAACAGATAGGGTTAAATAGCATGTGCCTTGGGATGCCATTGTGGCGTAATGTATTTTAAGCTGAGCAAAAAGTATTAACTATAATCCAAGTATGAGAACTCCTTTTGTTTAACAGATAGGGTTAAATAGCATGTGCCCTGGGATGCCAGTGTGGCCTAATGTATTTTAAGCTGAACAAAAAGTAACAATAATCCAAGTATGAGAAATCCGTCTGTTTAACAGATAGGGTTAAATAGCATGTGCCTTGGGATGCCAGTGTGGCCTAATGTATTTTAAGCTGAAGAAAAAGTAACAATAATCCAAGTATGAGAAATCCTTTTGTTTAACAGATAGGGTTAAATAGCATGTGCCTTGGTATGCCAGTGTGGCCTAATGTATTTTAAGCTGAACAAAAAGTAACAATAATCCAAGTATGAGAAATCCTTTTGCTCAACAGATAGGGTTAAATAGCATGTGCCTTGGGATGCCAGTGTGGCGTAATGTATTTTAAGCTGAGCAAAAAGTATTAACTATAATCCAAGTATGAGAAATCCTTTTGTTTAACAGATAGGGTTAAATAGCATGTGCCTTGGGATGCCAGTGTGGCATAATGTATTTTAAGCTGAACAAAAAGTAACAATAATCCAAGTATGAGAAATGCTTTTAGCAGATAGGGTTAAATAGCATGTGCCTTGGGATGCCATTGTGGCGTAATGTATTTTAAGCTGAGCAAAAAGTATTAACTATAATCCAAGTATGAGAACTCCTTTTGTTTAACAGATAGGGTTAAATAGCATGTGCCTTGGGATGCCAGTGTGGCCTAATGGATTATTGTTACTTTTTGTTCAGCTTAAAATACAAGTATGAGAAATCCTTTTGTTTAACAGATAGGGTTAAATAGCATGTGCCTTGGGATGCCAGTGTGGCATAATGTATTTTAAGATGAACAAAAAGTAACAATAATCCAAGTATGATAAATGCTTTTAGCAGATAGGGTTAAATAGCATGTGCCTTGGGATGCCAGTGTGGCGTAATGTATTTTAAGCTGAACAAAAAGTAACAATAATCCAAGTATGAGAAATGCTTTTAGCAGATAGGGTTAAATAGCATGTGCCTTGGGATGCCAGTGTGGCATAATGTATTTTAAGCTGAACAAAAAGTAACAATAATCCAAGTATGAGAAATGCTTTTAGCAGATAGGGTTAAATAGCATGTGCCTTGGGATGCCAGTGTGGCCTAATGTATTTTAAGCTGAACAAAAAGTAACAATAATCCGAATATGAGAAATCCTTTTGCTTAACAGATAGGGTTAAAAAGCATGTGCCTTGGGATGCCAGTGTGGCGTAATATATTTTAAGCTGAGCAAAAAGTATTAACTATAATCCAAGTATGAGAACTCCTTTTGTTTAACAGATAGGGTTAAATAGCATGTGCCCTGGGATGCCAGTGTGGCGTAATGTATTTTAAGCTGAACAAAAAGTAACAATAATCCAAGTATGAGAAATCCTTCTGTCTAACAGATAGGGTTAAATAGCATGTGCCTTGGGATGCCAGTGTGGCCTAATGTATTTTAAGCTGAAGAAAAAGTAACAATAATCCAAGTATGAGAAATCCTTTTGTTTAACAGATAGGGTTAAATAGCATGTGCCTTGGGATGCCAGTGTGGCCTAATGTATTTTAAGCTGAACAAAAAGTAACAATAATCCAAGTATGAAAAATCCTTTTGTTTAACAGATAGGGTTAAATAGCATGTGCCTTGGGATGCCAGTGTGGCGCAATATATTTTAAGCTGAGCAAAAAGTATTAACTATAATCCAAGTATGAGAACTCCTTTTGTTTAACAGATAGGGTTAAATAGCATGTGCCTTGGGATGCCAGTGTGGCCTAATGTATTTTAAGCTGAACAAAAAGTAACAATAATCCAAGTATGAGAAATGCTTTTGTTTAACAGATAGGGTTAAATAGCATGTGCCTTGGGATGCCAGTGTGGCGTAATGTATTTTAAGATGAACAAAAAGTAACAATAATCCAAGTATGATAAATGCTTTTAGCAGATAGGGTTAAATAGCATGTGCCTTGGGATGCCAGTGTGGCATAATGTATTTTAAGCTGAACAAAAAGTAACAATATTCCAAGTATGAGAAATGCTTTTAGCAGATAGGGTTAAATAGCATGTGCCTTGGGATGCCAGTGTGGCCTAATGTATTTTAAGCTGAACAAAAAGTAACAATAATCCGAATATGAGAAATCCTTTTGCTTAACAGATAGGGTTAAATAGCATGTGCCTTGGGATGCCAGTGTGGCGTAATGTATTTTAAGCTGAACAAAAAGTAACAATAATCCAAGTATGAGGAATGCTTTTAGCAGACAGGGTTAAATAGCATGTGCCTTGGGATGCCAGTGTGGCGTAATGTATTTTAAGCTGAGCAAAAAGTATTAACTATAATCCAAGTATGAGAAATCCTTTTGTTTAACAGATAGGGTTAAATAGCATGTGCCTTGGGATGCCAGTGTGGCGTAATATATTTTAAGCTGAGCAAAAAGTATTAACTATAATCCAAGTATGAGAAATCCTTTTGTTTAACAGATAGGGTTAAATAGCATGTGCCTTGGGATGCCAGTGTGGCCTAATGTATTTTAAGCTGAACAAAAAGTAACAATAATCCAAGTATGAGAAATGCTTTTGTTTAACAGATAGGGTTAAATAGCATGTGCCTTGGGATGCCAGTGTGGCCTAATGTATTTTACGCTGAACAAAAAGTAACAATAATCCAAGTATGAGAAATGCTTTTAGCAGATAGGGTTAAATAGCATGTGCCTTGGGATGCCAGTGTGGCGTAATGTATTTTAAGATGAGCAAAAAGTTTTAACTATAATCCAAGTATGAGAAATCCTTTTGTTTAACAGATAGGGTTAAATAGCATGTGCCTTGGGATGCCAGTGTGGCCTAATGTATTTTAAGCTGAGCAAAAAGTATTAATTATAATCCAAGTATGAGAACTCCTTTTGTTTAACAGATAGGGTTAAATAGCATGTGCCTTGGGATGCCAGTGTGGCGTAATGTATTTTAAGCTGAACAAAAAGTAACAATAAACCAAGTATGAGAAATCCTTTTGTTTAACAGATAGGGTTAAATAGCATGTGCCTTGGGATGCCAGTGTGGCCTAATGTATTTTAAGATGAACAAAAAGTTACAATAATCCAAGTATGAGAAATGCTTTTAGCAGATAGGGTTAAATAGCATGTGCCTTGGGATGCCAGTGTGGCATAATGTATTTTAAGATGAACAAAAAGTAACAATAATCCAAGTATGAGAAATGCTTTTAGCAGATAGTGTTAAATAGCATGTGCCTTGGGATGCCAGTGTGGCCTAATGTATTTTAAGCTGAACAAAAAGTAACAATAATCCGAATATGAGAAATCCTTTTGCTTAACAGATAGGGTTAAATAGCATGTGCCTTGGGATGCCAGTGTGGCGTAATGTATTTTAAGATGAGCAAAAAGTTTTAACTATAATCCAAGTATGAGAAATCCTTTTGTTTAACAGATAGGGTTAAATAGCATGTGCCTTGGGATGCCAGTGTGGCGTAATGTATTTTAAGATGAACAAAAAGTAACAATAATCCAAGTATGAGAAATGCTTTTAGCAGATAGGGTTAAATAGCATGTGCCTTGGGATGCCAGTGTGGCATAATGTATTTTAAGCTGAACAAAAAGTAACAATAATCCAAGTATGAGAAATGCTTTTAGCAGATAGGGTTAAATAGCATGTGCCTTGGGATGCCAGTGTGGCCTAATGTATTTTAAGCTGAACAAAAAGTAACAATAATCCGAATATGAGAAATCCTTTTGCTTAACAGATAGGGTTAAATAGCATGTGCCTTGGGATGCCAGTGTGGCGTAATGTATTTTAAGCTGAGCAAAAAGTATTAACTATAATCCAAGTATGAGAAATCCTTTTGTTTAACAGATAGGGTTAAATGGCATGTGCCTTGGGATGCCAGTGTGGCGTAATGTATTTTAAGCTGAACAAAAAGTAACAATAATCCAAGTATGAGAAATGCTTTTAGCAGATAGGGTTAAATAGCATGTGCCTTGGGATGCCAGTGTGGCGTAATGTATTTTAAGCTGAGCAAAAAGTAACAATAATCCAAGTATGAGAAATCCTTTTGCTTAACAGATAGGGTTAAATAGCATGTGCCTTGGGATGTCAGTGTGGCGTAATGTATTTTAAGCTGAGCAAAAAGTATTAACTATAATCCAAGTATGAGAAATCCTTTTGTTTAACAGATAGGGTTAAATAGCATGTGCCTTGGGATGCCAGTGTGGCCTAATGTATTTTAAGCTGAACAAAAAGTAACAATAATCCAAGTATGAGAAATCCTTTTGCTTAACAGATAGGGTTAAATAGCATGTGCCTTGGGATGCCATTGTGGCGTAATGTATTTTAAGCTGAGCAAAAAGTATTAACTATAATCCAAGTATGAGAACTCCTTTTGTTTAACAGATAGGGTTAAATAGCATGTGCCTTGGGATGCCAGTGTGGCGTAATGTATTTTAAGCTGAACAAAAAGTAACAATAATCCAAGTATGAGAAATGCTTTTAGCAGATAGGGTTAAATAGCATGTGCCTTGGGATGCCAGTGTGGCGTAATGTATTTTAAGATGAGCAAAAAGTTTTAACTATAATTCAAGTATGAGAAATCCTTTTGTTTAACAGATAGGGTTAAATAGCATGTGCCTTGGGATGCCAGTGTGGCCTAATGTATTTTAAGCTGAGCAAAAAGTATTAATTATAATCCAAGTATGAGAAATACTTTTGTTTAACAGATAGGGTTAAATAGCATGTGCCTTGGGATGCCAGTGTGGCGTAATGTATTTTAAGCTGAACAAAAAGTAACAATAATCCAAGTATGAGAAATGCTTTTAGCAGATAGGGTTAAATAGCATGTGCCTTGGGATGCCAGTGTGGCCTAATGTATTTTAAGCTGAACAAAAAGTATTAACTATAATCCAAGTATGAGAAATCCTTTTGTTTAACAGATAGGGTTAAATAGCATGTGCCTTGGGATGCCAGTGTGGCATAATGTACTTTAAGCTGAACAAAAAGTAACAATAATCTGAATATGAGAAATCCTTTTGCTTAACAGATAGGGTTAAATAGCATGTGCCTTGGGATGCCAGTGTGGCATAATGTATTTTAAGCTGAACAAAAAGTAACAATAATCCAAGTATGAGAAATGCTTTTACCAGATAGGGTTAAATAGCATGTGCCTTGGGATGCCAGTGTGGCCTAATGTATTTTAAGATGTACAAAAAGTATTAACAATAATCCAAGTATGAGAAATCCTTTTGTTTAACAGATAGGGTTAAATAGCATGTGCCTTGGGATGCCAGTGTGGCGTAATGTATTTTAAGCTGAGCAAAAAGTATTAACTATAATCCAAGTATGAGAAATCCTTTTGTTTAACAGATAGGGTTAAATAGCATGTGCCTTGGGATGCCAGTGTGGCCTAATGTATTTTAAGCTGAACAAAAAGTAACAATAATCCAAGTATGAGAAATGCTTTTGTTTAACAGATAGGGTTAAATAGCATGTGCCTTGGGATGCCAGTGTGGCGTAATGTATTTTAAGATGAACAAAAAGTAACAATAATCCAAGTATGAGAAATGCTTTTAGCAGATAGGGTTAAATAGCATGTGCCTTGGGATGCCAGTGTGGCATAATGTATTTTAAGCTGAACAAAAAGTAACAATAATCCAAGTATGAGAAATGCTTTTAGCAGATAGGGTTAAATAGCATGTGCCTTGGGATGCCAGTGTGGCCTAATGTATTTTAAGCTGAACAAAAAGTAACAATAATCCGAATATGAGAAATCCTTTTGCTTAACAGATAGGGTTAAATAGCATGTGCCTTGGGATGCCAGTGTGGCGTAATGTATTTTAAGCTGAACAAAAAGTAACAATAATCCAAGTATGAGAAATGCTTTTAGCAGATAGGGTTAAATAGCATGTGCCTTAGGATGCCAGTGTGGCCTAATGTATTTTAAGCTGAACAAAAAGTAACAATAATCCAAGTATGAGAAATCCTTTTGTTTAACAGATAGGGTTAAATAGCATGTGCCTTGGGATGCCATTGTGGCGTAATGTATTTTAAGCTGAGCAAAAAGTATTAACTATAATCCAAGTATGAGAACTCCTTTTGTTTAACAGATAGGGTTAAATAGCATGTGCCCTGGGATGCCAGTGTGGCCTAATGTATTTTAAGCTGAACAAAAAGTAACAATAATCCAAGTATGAGAAATCCGTCTGTTTAACAGATAGGGTTAAATAGCATGTGCCTTGGGATGCCAGTGTGGCCTAATGTATTTTAAGCTGAAGAAAAAGTAACAATAATCCAAGTATGAGAAATCCTTTTGTTTAACAGATAGGGTTAAATAGCATGTGCCTTGGTATGCCAGTGTGGCCTAATGTATTTTAAGCTGAACAAAAAGTAACAATAATCCAAGTATGAGAAATCCTTTTGTTTAACAGATAGGGTTAAATAGCATGTGCCTTGGGATGCCATTGTGGCGTAATGTATTTTAAGCTGAGCAAAAAGTATTAACTATAATCCAAGTATGAGAACTCCTTTTGTTTAACAGATAGGGTTAAATAGCATGTGCCCTGGGATGCCAGTGTGGCGTAATGTATTTTAAGCTGAACAAAAAGTAACAATAATCCAAGTATGAGAAATCCCTCTGTTTAACAGATAGGGTTAAATAGCATGTGCCTTGGGATGCCAGTGTGGCCTAATGTATTTTAAGCTGAAGAAAAAGTAACAATAATCCAAGTATGAGAAATCCTTTTGTTTAACAGATAGGGTTAAATAGCATGTGCCTTGGGATGCCAGTGTGGCCTAATGTATTTTAAGCTGAACAAAAAGTAACAATAATCCAAGTATGAGAAATCCTTTTGTTTAACAGATAGGGTAAAATAGCATGTGCCTTGGGATGCCAGTGTGGCGTAATGTATTTTAAGCTGAACAAAAAGTAACAATAATCCAAGTATGAGAAATGCTTTTAGCAGATAGTGTTAAATAGCATGTGCCTTGGGATGCCAGTGTGGCCTAATGTATTTTAAGCTGAACAAAAAGTAACAATAATCCGAATATGAGAAATCCTTTTGCTTAACAGATAGGGTTAAATAGCATGTGCCTTGGGATGCCAGTGTGGCGTAATGTATTTTAAGCTGAGCAAAAAGTATTAACTATAATCCAAGTATGAGAAATCCTTTTGTTTAACAGATAGGGTTAAATAGCATGTGCCTTGGGATGCCAGTGTGGCCTAATGTATTTTAAGCTGAACAAAAGTAACAATAATCCAAGTATGAGAAATGCTTTTAGCAGATAGGGTTAAATAGCATGTGCCTTGGGATGCCAGTGTGGCATAATGTATTTTAAGCTGAACAAAAAGTAACAATAATCCAAGTATGAGAAATGCTTTTAGCAGATAGGGTTAAATAGCATGTGCCTTGGGATGCCAGTGTGGCCTAATGTATTTTAAGCTGAACAAAAAGTAACAATAATCCGAATATGAGAAATCCTTTTGCTTAACAGATATGGGTTGATTCAAAGAAACATGTAACAGCTTGGATTTGGGTCACGATCATCCTATTTTTCACGTCCGCTCGTGCGTTCGTATGAACTTGCGAGTGATTCAATAAGCAAATACGTTTCTATCCTAAAATATACGTCCGTTCGTATGATATCTCCCGAACTTGCCTCAGTCAGTTGTCAATCGTAAAAATCACGTTCATGTGCTCACCTGTTGCGGCGGCAGCCTGTTTTTTCTGCTGCTTCCATCGTCCACCTCTTCCAATTACTTGCGTTTGCCTCTGGTTTTCATTGGTTTTTGGCCTCTTAGATTCGTGCGTTCGTATGTTTATAAGATCTTGCGCATGCGCACCCTCAACCAGAAACTTACCTAAACCCCTTAGCGCCTGCATCCAACTTCATTTCTCGGTCCCTAAAACTTACCTAAACCCCTTAGCGCCTGCATCCAACTTCATTTCTCGGTCCCTAAAACTTACCTAAACCCCTTAGCGCTTGCATCCTTCTTCATTTCTCGGTCCCTAAAACTTACCTAAACCCCTTAGCGCCTGCATCCAACTTCATTTCTCGGTCCCTAAAACTTACCTAAACCCCTTAGCGCTTGCATCCTTCTTCATGTTGACGACCCTAAAACTTACCTAAACCCCTTAGCGCTTGCATCCTTCTTCATTTCTGGGTCCCTACAACTTACCTAAACCCCTTAGCGCTTGCATCCTTCTTCATTTCTGGGTCCCTAAAACTTACCTAAACCCCTTAGCGCTTGCATCCTTCTTCATTTCTGGGTCCCTAAAACTTACCTAAACCCCTTAGCGCTTGCATCCTTCTTCATTTCTGGGTCCCTAAAACTTACCTAAACCCCTTAGCGCTTGCATCCTTCTTCATTTCTGGGTCCCTAAAACTTACCTAAACCCCTTAGCGCTTGCATCCTTCTTCATTTCTGGGTCCCTAAAACTTACCTAAACCCCTTAGCGCTTGCATCCTTCTTCATTTCTGGGTCCCTAAAACTTACCTAAACCCCTTAGCGCTTGCATCCTTCTTCATTTCTGGGTCCCTAAAACTTACCTAAACCCCTTAGCGCTTGCATCCTTCTTCATTTCTGGGTCCCTAAAACGTACCTAAACCCCTTAGCGCTTGCATCCTTCTTCATTTCTGGGTCCCTAAAACTTACCTAAACCCCTTAGCGCTTGCATCCTTCTTCATTTCTGGGTCCCTAAAACTTACCTAAACCCCTTAGCGCTTGCATCCTTCTTCATTTCTGGGTCCCTAAAACTTACCTAAACCCCTTAGCGCTTGCATCCTTCTTCATTTTTTGGTCCCTAAAACTTACCTAAACCCCTTAGCGCTTGCATCCTTCTTCATGTTGACGACCCTAAAACTTACACAAACCACATAATGTACATATGTCTATATGTTTCTAAGCGTGTTTTTTCTTGTTTGTGTAATTTTTTTGTGGTGCGCATATTATAAAAGACACATTTATGAAGGCTTTAAATATAATTTATTTAAAATATTTTGTTTGTTTGTTTTTTTTTTTTGGTTAAAACAGTAATTTTTTATTTTTTCGTTTGTTTTAAAACATTATAAAAGTTTTTGGTTTTTTTTTTGGACAAACATATTAATTATTTTTTTTTTTTTGTTTAAAACATAGGGTAATGTTTTTTTTTTTTTTTTTTTTGGTTTTTTAAAAACTAAAAAATTTAAAACCATAAAAACATTTTTCAAACATTTAAACAAAGTAGCCAGGACCAAGGGCACTAATCATCCTCCTCTTCTTCATCTGTTGGCCCCAACGTCGCCTGTATGGCCAGCAGCTCGGCCACCAACTCCTTGATTCTTTTTTTTTTTTCGGCCACGGTCTTTGGGATAATCCCTGTAAGCAATAGAGAAATAAACATAAATAGGAGTACCAGACCGGTTTGTATGCTGGAAATCGATTTGGGGTTAATCAAATAAATGTAAATGCATGACATATGTCATTCTTCCAAGGGATAAAGTTAATGCATTTCCCACAGGTAACTATTTAAACTCCTTAAACCGGACCTTCAACATTATTTAATGAAAACCAATAACTATTCCCAAATGATTCTGCACCAGATCAAAGTACATTTTGGAGGTTTGTTGATTACAGCGCCGCCATCTGGACTCTGAAGCATAAAACTTAATGAGGAGTGGAGAGTTGGCTAAAGTACAGGGGAGTAGGTTACAGTGGTGCGTTGGGAAGCCAGAGCATAGCTGGGTTGAGGGAAAGGTCATCACTCCCACAATGCATTGCAGCACCTTACTTTTTATAATCTGTATCCCATGCTGCCTGTAAATATTGCGCATTCAATATTCCGCCATATTGGATGTTTACAGGCTCCTAACATGCATTAGATGGCTGAAGGCTGTTTTTCCATGTTTCAAATCTGTAGGTACAGTGTGTTGGCTAATTATTAGCTATGTTCTTAATACAAGTTAGGGTCCGCTTTAAGCTAACGAAGTGGCCACATGAAAGTGTTAACTACACATTGGCTACGCCTTTAGTTATGTGTGTGTTATTAGCTAACAAAACATTAGTATGAATAATGTCATGGAGACTTATGGAGTTGGTGGCCGACAGATGGCTGGTTGGGGCCAACAGGCTGCCCTTGGTCCTGGCTATGCTGTGAAGAAGTCCCTGGAGAAACATGTGACATTTGGTTAGTACTTGTATAGAGTCACTATTCCCAACATATCTGGCTCCCAGTCTGGCTGACATCACTCACCTTCGCCAGGATCAACTTCCAGCATCTCTGCTGCCTCCTCCTCCACTATCTCACCCGCACCAGAAGCTTCTACAAATACATAATAAAGGATAACTTAGTTTTTGGCCTGCCATGTATATCTTTGTGCCTATACATGAAGAGTGACATACCAGAGCCTTCCCCATGCCTGGCCAGGTATGACTCCACGCCCACGCGGTTGGGCCCCTCCTCTGTGGTAAGGTCCAGGGGCTGGTCTGAGGAGGCCACAGAGGAGGGGTAGGTCCGTCGCCCGGGAGATCCACCACCTTCACTCACAGATGCAGACTCATGCAGCACTGGTCGGCCTGTACGCCTCCGGGTGCGGCGAATTCTGAAATCCATTTCCAACACTACCAAAGAAAAGTCATTATAAATAAAGGCATAACTTATACATTTGGAACATATACCATGCAATTGCTTTGTACTTACTTGGGAAATGGATCCCAAAAAACCTCCGCACCCGGGGCATGTGCAGACGTTTCAGGTCCGACCAATGCTGCATTATCTGGGTGTGAGTGAAGGTGGTGCTAGTCACACAGTGTATTTCCGCGATGATCTCCCGGGCGATGTCCCTTTTTTCGCACACATTGGGCGCGAAGTCATACCGGCGCTGAAGCATGATCTGAAAAACATAATGGACACAGAGCTTTTACTTTTACACACAGACCCATATGTGTTGCATCACAAGTTGAGAATTTCATGTCATTAACACACACATTTAGAGTGGCTGCCATTTTTGGGGAGTGCCTTAAAGCGGACGTTGACTGTGAATGAGAGTCTGGTCTTATGTTATATGTATCACACACCCCATGTACATACAGATAATAGCCAACATCAAAAATCAGGCCACCTGCATCTATGGCATGTTAGGATGGTTTAAACATCCAAGATGTAGGCTTATGCTTAGGCTTTTGGACCACGTGTGTGGCTTCCCGTTGTGTTTTTATGGCTTAGGAAAACAGTGTTCCTCAAACATCCGCATCAAGGTCCGAGACACGCCAGGTTTGACAGCTAGCCCCGCTACTCCACAGGTTAATTAACTGTTGCTAAGCCTGACCAATTTCCCTAATTAGGACATCAGCATAGACAGGTGAAAACGTGGCCAGGCTCGGCCCTTGAGGATGAAGTGTGAGGAGCCAGTTATTAAACATTAAGAGACCCCAAACTAGTTCCAAACGCATCATTTACATTTAGGCCATCATTGACTATTACATTAAAATGCAGAGGCAGGCACTTACCAGCATGAGGATCTCTTCCTGTTGACGGGTGAAGATAGTGGGCGCCATCTTTATGCTTCTTCAAGGCAGCAGATAAGTGAAACCCCAGCGGTTTCCTGGTTCCGCTCGAACGTACGTCCGTACGAGCGCGTAGTCGTGCGCATAGGCGTCACACGCTGGGCTCATTATTTAAAGGTCCCTGCACCCAAAGCTCATTCTCTTTGAGCATTTGTGGAAGATGGCACCTAAAAAGGCAATCTCCAAACGACCCCAGCAAAGCCAGACCTCGGAGGGCCCAACCACCAGGTCCCAGCAAGGTAGGAAAAAGCTGCGATCCCAGACTACTACCTCTGCCCCACCAAGGGACACTGGACCCTCTGGAAGCCAAAAAAGGGGCCCCAAGGCACGTGCCCCTGCCGCAAAAAAGCAGGCAACAGCAGCACCCACCACCTCTGCCCCCAGAAGAGGCCGCCCAAGGGAGCCCACACCGCCCATGGGTTCAAGTAGGGCAGTTCGGCAACCCAGGCCCCGCAGCAGGGCCCGAACCCCATCCAGGGCCCGAACCCCATCCAGGGCCCGAACCCCATCCAGGGCCAGAAGCCCAGCCAGGGCCCGAACCCCATCCAGGGCCAGAAGCCCAGCCAGGGCCCGAACCCCATCCAGGGCCAGAAGCCCAGCCAGGGCCCGAACCCCATCCAGGGCCAGAAGCCCATACAGGGCCCGAAGACCATCCAGGGCCCGAACCCCATCCAGGGCCAGAAGCCCATCCAGGGCCCGAACCCCATCCAGGCCCAGAAGACCATCCAGGGCCCGAACCCCATCCAGGGCCAGAAGCCCATCCAGGGCCCGAACCCCATCCAGGGCCAGAAGCCCATACAGGGCCCGAAGACCATCCAGGGCCCGAACCCCATCCAGGGCCAGAAGCCCATCCAGGGCCCGAAGACCATCCAGGGCCCGAACCCCATCCAGGCCCAGAAGACCATCCAGGGCCCGAACCCCATCCAGGGCCCGAACCCCATCCAGGGCCAGAAGCCCATACAGGGCCCGAAGACCATCCAGGGCCCGAACCCCATCCAGGGCCAGAAGCCCATACAGGGCCCGAAGACCATCCAGGGCCCGAACCCCATCCAGGGCCAGAAGCCCATACAGGGCCCGAACCCCATCCAGGGCCCGAAGACCATCCAGGGCCAGAAGCCCATACAGGGCCCGAACCCCATCCAGGGCCCGAAGACCATCCAGGGCCCGAACCCCATCCAGGGCCCGAACCCCATCCAGGGCCAGAAGCCCCTACAGGCCCCGCAGCAGGGCCAGAAGCCCACGACCTGCCACCAGCCGGGAACAGAGCCCCCAACCTGGCACCAGCCGGGAACATAGCCCCCCAAGAGGGCCCAGAATGTCCACCATGACCACATCTACACCTGGAAGTTCGGTGGCCAGCCACGCAAGAACACCCAGTCCCTTGGCCAGTCCAGTCCAGTCATTGGGAAGGCAACAATCCGTCCATTCCCCTACCCAGCCCCAGGCCATAATGTCACCACATGTGTCTGCACACATGGAGGAGCAGCCAAGCCAACCATCTGGCCGCACATTGCGCCGCGGCCAGTTGAGTGGGAGATTCTCCCATGACCAAAATATGGCATTGGCTAGTGGCCTTACATTATACTATGACGAGCTCTATGGGAGCAAATCAAAACACACCACAAAGCAGCGCAAGATGGAATTGTTTGAAACCATCCTACGACAAGTAAATGCAGCGGGGGAAGAGAGGAAAGATGTGTCCCAAATTCAGAAGAAAATCTCGGATCTGAAATATGCTGTACGGCAAAAAGAAATTAAAAGGCATAATTACAGGTAAATAAATGATGTCTCCAAATATAAGGATTAGGATGTACTGTATGCACATTTTCTGAGTACCAAACGATTTTCTCTTTTCAGCATGAAAACTGGAGGTGGATTTCCTACCAAACTGGAGTTTACCCCTGCTGAGGAGATTGTGCTGGGACTTCTCCATCCGGTCGCGGTCGGTGGACATGCTGGTCTAAGGGACACAGACTCACCGACCCGTACCCACGGTGAGTACTCTTAAATCTGCATGTTTGCCTGTTTGCTAAATAATCTAAAGTTCACTAGTAACAAGATGACGGGATGGCCCTATGGTTTGCCTTGCTTGGCCTCGCACTACTGTGCCTGTTTGTGTCCTCTTTTGGTCCCTGTGAATCACACATTTAGGACCACATCCATTATGGCAAAGATCCAATTTCCAATTTTATTGGTCAAGTAATGAAGTTTATCAGGAAAAGTGTTATATTTGGAATCAATCACAAAACACACATCATTATGGATGGGTTGGCTATTTGTTGTGTGAGTTGTGTTTGAGTTAACAATTTAATTACCCACCCCCAAACATATCTGACCTAGAGCAGCGAGACTCAACTGGCGGCCCGGGGTCCCAATGCGGACCTTGGCACCAGATTCCAGGACCCCTGGCCAGACAGCCCTGCACTCAGTTACTTCTGTGTTGACGTGCTCAGAGCTGCCCCCTTGATCGGCGATGTAGTGGTTGTTCTCCTGCCCAATGTCATGGCTCCCTGAAACATAGCATTGCAATATGAAGTACTGCACAGGAAGTGGCATTGCAAGGTACACAGTAACTTGGTACATCTTTCTCTTGGTACAATCGTGTCCCGCTGCCCCAGCTCTGCCCCATCTGCCACAGTCCCCCCATGTCCCCCCCCCCCACATAAGCCCCATACATTTGTAACAGATTTGCTCCATCCATCCCATCACCATCAATTCGTGAACTCCCCCCTTTAGCCATCCAATCCCTGTCCCCTCAGCTCTGCCCCATCCAGCCCAGCAAGGGCAAGCAGCCTTTATTAGTTTGCACTTTGAAATCTCAAGCCCCTCCACCAGTGTGTTTATTTCTAACTAGACACCCCCTGCGTCAGCCCCATGGCCAGACATTCACCTCTCACCACATACCTTTAAATGGACCTTTACAAGAAGTGTTTGAGTACCCCGGACCTAGCGAATGGTAGTCTTAATCCAAAAATTTGCGTTGCAAGTTGTATGCTGACTGGGTACACTTCCTGACTTAGAACTGAGGTCAGTTAGCAGTTTTCTCGAGGCATTGCACCTATCTAAAATTGCGTGTCTTTTAACAAATGTCCCCATTGCTGTAGAGTTGCTTAATATTACAAATAGTGGTTTATTTGATTACCTATAAAAAAAATGGTTATGTGTGTGTTTACCTTGTTTGTTTTTCTCTTCTTCAGCCCAGCATGATCCCTCAGCAAGGGTAAACTCACCCCCCAGTTTGCTTATGCCTACCAGGTCCGTACAGCATAGGAGCCCAGATCCGAGATTTCCGGTAAGTTAATTTAGTACCATAAATACTACCAAGTGCTTAAGCATGTGTTAAACTGTGGGAATCTCAAATTTGGACGCCAACTTACACTTTTTTTTTTATATGTCCCTACAGACCCGCACACTCATGGAAGAGATCCAGGAAATGGAGGAAGCTGATGTCTCCATGCAGGGCACGTCGGATGACCTCCCCCTGGGTCCCAATTTGGAACTGCTCCATAATGTTTCTCTGGCCAATCCTCAGCAGCAGAGTGAATCTCCATCCATTGTGCATGCACATGGGGAGACTGACACAACAGTCCCCAGTGTTCACTCTGCTGCTGAGGATTTGCAAAGCAGGCCTGTTGCTGTTGAGGGGACGACACCACGCGGCAGGGCACGCCCAAGAGCCAGGGTAATTGTGCGTCGGACTCCATTACGCCGCCCCACAATTTCCCAGGGGAGGCAGAGTGCCCTGCTTCAATTATGGACCCAAGAAAGGGACTCTTATGAGGCACAGCTCGCTACAGAGCGTGAGGAAAGGCATGCCGACATGGTGAACATCAATACCAGCTTACAGGGCATCCTCGCGGAGTTGCGTACCCTCAACAGCAACGTGGTAACTGCAAGTAATGGCATCCAGTCAGCCATGGCTGAGATGACCAATATGCAGAGAAACATTGTGGAGCAGTTTCAAATTCACAATGCTGCCATGGCCCAGGCTAGGTCCCATTCACATGGACCTCCACCTGGACCTCCACCTGGGTATTATGGGCAGCCACCCTATTAAGCCATGGTTGTGTGGGACATCTTTTCTCTTAACCCCCACTGTATTTACTTGTCCTTTGAGGTTTCAAACAATCCATTTTGTGTTGCTCATGCAGGTTGTGTTTTGTATTTGCTCCCATATAGCTCCTTAGAGTAATGATTAAGGCCACTAGCCAATGCCATAGGTCTATGTGGAGTGTATCTGGCCACTTATGGCTTTAAATATGTATTTGGTTTGTGCTCCTCCTGTTTGCAGACATGTTTGTGTGACATTATGGCCATGCCCAAATATCCCTGGGCACAGGCAATATTAATGACTGGACTAGGCTGGCCTTTGGACTGGGTGTCCTTGTTTGGTTGTGCCACTCACTTCCAGGTGTAGATGTGCTCGATGTTTTTTTTGTTATCTCATCCATTTGTAACCACAGATGTATGTGGAATGTTTTCTGTTAAGCACAATAATTTTAACTTTCCTAAGTAAAAAAATATTCTCACTTACAATACTTGTGGCGTTTTTAGTGGGAACACATTTTAAACAGCTTGGGCTAAACCAGATAATTTTGGTTTTAAGAGGTGTAACAATGCAAATATCAAGCTAAGGAAACTACATGAAATACATTAGGCAACAATTAAGGTAAAAATGTTTTACTTTGAGGTAATGCCACATTACGGCAAAACAACATATTTAACAAAAAGGCTAACACAGACACACAGAATGTTGATATACGAAATAAAATTAACTAAAATGCTGCAATATCAAGTTTGCTCTAACTGATTGGGCAGACTCACTGGGTGGCCCAACAAAATTCTCTCCATCATCCTCTAGGGCTGTAGAGGGCAGGCTATCCACATAACGTGGGACACGTTCGAGTATAGCAAAATTGTGCAAAACAGCACATGCCATGATTATGTCGATCATTTTTTTGGGATCATATTGCAGGGTGCCCCCAGCATGGTCCAAGCAACGAAAACGGGTCTTCAACAGCCCAAAGGCCCTCTCCACAACAGCCCTGGTCTTGCGGTGCGCACGGTTGTACGCTTCCTGAGAGGCATCCTGGGGCCGCAGCACAGGCGTCATGAGCCAGGGTAGAAGTGGGTACCCGGAATCACCTCAAACAGACAATTAAATGTAATAAAAATTAAAAAGGCAACACAACAAACACAAAGAATTTTACATATATCATAATGATGTAAGGTAAAGGGCCAAAAAAAACACCCAGGGCACATTAGCAAAATAACTATTGCCACTAATGTAGTACATAATTAAAAATGGCACTTCAATATACCAATTAATTAACAAACATCTGCACGGCCAAGGGTAGTTGGAATTTAAATATATTTTTAGTTTTCTGACATGTTACAATTAGGATGCTGCTGAGGGGCTATCAACATTTATATGAAAACTACAATGTATGCAGTTTAAGTCCACTTTTACATTTAAAGACCAATACTACAAAAGGAGCAAAAGCTCACAGATCCTTGGGTATAAACTCCCAACCAATATATTTAGGGACATGGAACTTACAGACATCCTAACTAAAGGGAAAACATTCTGAAGGACAAAGCGAGGCAAGCATTTTGGTTTGGAGTTCATAATATATGACCCAACAAAAAGGCAGTTTCTGGCTTATGTAAAGAATTCAAATACAAAAATATCAACAAATACAAGATTAATCCCACATTTAACCCTTTAACCGCCAGCCTACCTTGAGATTTTGTCACCCTTTGTTGCCAGACCATTTTGCACTATTTTGCGCTCCCCTTGTTCAACTGTGATTTTTGAGGGGATTTCCAGGGATTTCCCAGGAAAATGATATATTGTTTTTTTCAGCATAGTCTGGGCTTTAACATGAAATGTCTTGTTTGTCATTTGTTAGGTGTATTCTTAATATTTTTGGGTGAAATATGTGCAAAAAAAAAAAAAAAAAAAAAAATTTTTACATATTGTAGTTTTTTTTGGAATAAAAAATGTAAGTTTGTCAATAAAATCTTATTGCGTGTGAAATCCCAATTTCTCCCGGTTACAGCGGTACCACATATGTATAGGTAGACACCCTTTCCTGCCCAGGAGACTCCCCCAAACTGAAACAGCGCTTTAGGAGATTTTCAGATAAAATACAACTATGCTATGCAATATGCGCACCTTGCGGTTTTTCAAGAAAAACAACCCTTTACATTTAAAATACCCCCAACAAACTATATATTCTCTGGAAGTACACACCTCAGGCTTTCTAGGCGTACCAGGCTTGTGGATGTGGCCATAGTTTTCTGGAAGTAATCCCTCAACGTAATCTTTGGTTGCAAAGAGTTTCCCTAAAAAAAGGATAAAAAAGCAGAATCAAAGCCACATTTTCCTAAAAAAACTATATACAAACAAGAAAAATCAAGTTTAATCTGAAAAAGCAACATCTCCCGAACAGAACGATACCCAACATGCATAGCTTCTGTCAAGGGAAGAGTTGCCAAACACCCCAAAGTAAAGCATGTGCGTAACGGTAATTTTACTTGAAAATTTCAGCTCTGCAGACAAAGTGTGCACCTTGCGATTTTTCAACCAAAACAACCCTTTACATTTGGAATATCCCCCATAAACCATATATTCCCTGAAAGTACACACGTTAAGCTTTCTAAGGGTACCCAGCTTGCTGTAGTGTGCTTATCTTTCTGGAATTAATTCCTCAAAGAATTCTTTGGTTGCGCAGGGTTTCCCTAAAAAATTTATAAAAAAGCTGAATAAAAAACACCTTTTCCTAAAATATAAATATGCAAACCAGAAAAAACAAGCTAAGTCTGAAAGCGCAAGGTCCCCCGAACAGAACAATACCCAACATGCATAGGTACTATTAACCCTTTTAATTGCCAGCCTACTTGAGATTTTGTCACCCTCTGTTGACAGGCCATTTTTCCCCATTTTGCGTCATGTTTTGCGACATGTTTTGCGCCATTTTTGCTGGAACTTTCAGAAAAATTATATATTTTTTTTTTGCAGCAGAGTTTAGACTTTAACATGAAATGTCTTGTTTGTAATTTTTTTTTTTTTTTTTTACAATATTATTAAGTGAAAAAAAAAATAAATAAATAAAATTTTTTTTTAGAAAATTGACTCCTTTATTTTAAATAAAAAATGTATTTTATTAAGGAAAATCATATTGCATGTGAAAGCCCCATTTCTACCGATTAGAACGGTACCACATATTTATCGGTAGCCCCCCGTTCCTGCCCAGGAGACCCCCCCTAACTGAAACAAGTATTTTTTTTTAACATTCACAAAAAAAAACACAAAAAGCATCCACACTACAAAGGGTTAAATCGAGAAAAAAAATGACATAGGGTCCCCCCTCCCAGGGGAGGGAGACCCCATTTTTTTTTTTGATTTTTAAGGGTTAAAAACCCTTAAAAATCAAAAAAAAAAATGACGTGGGGTCCCCCTTACCCACAGTAACCAGCCCGGGACCAGCTATGGGGGCTTGTAGGCACAGAGTGGGGGGGCCAGCTTTTGTGGCCCCCCCACCCTGCAGCCTACGAGCCCACATAGCCCATGTGGGCCCGGGCTCTTCTGCCCCCCCTGGCCTTTGGGGAGGCAGGTAATGGGGGTGCCGGGGGTTAATGGCAAGCCACCCGCTAGCGCAGGTGGCTTGCCATCCCCCCAGCCTTGTGAACTGGTATAGGGGTCATGGACCCCTTACCAGTTCACAAGGGGTTAAATGTAAATAATTACACAGACACAAGCAGAGAAAAAAAAATTTTATTAATTTTTATTTTTTTTTACACTGTACTCACCTCCCATCCATCCTGGAGCACTGTGTCCCTCGGCGATCACTGGCTTCTGCTCACTTGCTAGAAGCCTTTTATAGCTGCTGGATGACAGAACACAAAGGGTTAATCAAAAAAAAAATGACATAGGGTCCCCCCTCCCAGGGGGGGCGGACCCCATTTTTTTTTTGATTTTTAAGGGTTAAAAACCCTTAAAAATCAAAAAAAAAATTGACGTGGGGTCCCCCTTACCCACAGTAACCAGCCCGGGACCAGCTATGGGGGCTTGTAGGCACAGAGTGGGGGGGCCAGCTTTTGTGCCCCCCCCACCCTGCAGCCTACGAGCCCACATAGCCTATGTGGGCCCGGGCTCTTCTGCCCCCCCCTGGCCTTTGGGGAGGCAGGTAATGGGGGTGCCAGGGGTTAATGGCAAGCCACCCGCTAGCGCAGGTGGCTTGCCATCCCCCCAGCCTTGTGAACTGGTATAGGGGTCATGGACCCCTTACCAGTTCACAAGGGGTTAAATGTAAATAATTACACAGACACAAGCAGAGAAAAAAATTTTTTATTAATTTTTATTTTTTTTTACACTGTACTCACCTCCCATCCATCCTGGAGCACTGTGTCCCTCGGCGATCACTGGCTTCTGCTCACTTGCTAGAAGCCTTTTATAGCTGCTGGATGACAGAACACAAAGGGTTAATCAAAAAAAAAAATGACATAGGGTCCCCCCTCCCAGGGGGGGCGGACCCCATTTTTTTTTGATTTTTAAGGGTTAAAAACCCTTAAAAATCAAAAAAAAAATTGACGTGGGGTCCCCCTTACCCACAGTAACCAGCCCGGGACCAGCTATGGGGGCTTGTAGGCACAGAGTGGGGGGGCCAGCTTATGTGGCCCCCCCACCCTGCAGCCTACGAGCCCACATAGCCCATGTGGGCCCGGGCTCTTCTGCCCCCCCCTGGCCTTTGGGGAGGCAGGTAATGGGGGAGCCAGGGGTTAATGGCAAGCCACCCGCTAGTGCAGGTGACTTGCCATCTCCCCAGCCTTGTGAACTGGTATAAGGGGTCATGGACCCCTTACCAGTTCACAAGGGGTTAAAAGTATAAATAAAAACAAACACACATGTTTTCAAATATATTTATTAAAAAAAAAAAAACATTTTACCTTTACTCACCTCCGATCTTCAGAAGCAATGTCCCGCGGCGATCTGATGCAGGTGACAGCTGGGCAGAGAAGGGGGGAGGCAGGCGATCGGAGGATCGCCTACCTCCCTCCTTCTCCGCCCAGCCATCACCGGCATCTGAGAAGAGAACTGCCGGGTGCCCCGATGACACCCGGCGGTGACGTCATTAGCCCCGCCCCCGAAGGGGCGGGGCTAAAATCCAAGATGGCGGCCGCCATCGGAAGATGCGACGGAGGGAGGGCTGTTATGCCCCCCTCCAGAAGACAGAAGACCCGGGGGGGGTAATCGGAGCCCCCCCCCATGAAGAGGAGAGGCGGCGGGAGTCGGCGGGAGCGGAGGTGAGTAACTGTCATTTTTTTTTTTTTTTTTTTTTAACAGGGAATCCGGCGGCTGCTGAAACGGGGGGGGGGCACCCTATTCCGGGCCCTCCCCTGCAGCCGGAGAAGCCCCGATCGGCGATCGGAGCCCCGCTGGCTGAAGAGGAGACCCGGCCGGACAAAACAAGGGGTCAGGTAAGTGATTTTTTTTTATACTTTTTATTTTATTAATGGGGAAAGTCAGGCACGTAAATTTTACGTGGCTGGCGTTTAACGGTTGGAGAGGCAGCCACGTAAAATTTACGTGGCTGGCGTTTAAAGGGTTAATAGCACACAAATAGGACACACTTACCAAGCAGCCATGCACCCGAAAATTCACCTGCCTCAAATCTCCTAAACAACCCAGATTGCCTGAGGATATACGAGTCGTGCGACGATCCTGGGTAGCCAGCAAGGACACTCATAAAACGCATGTCCGGACCAACCACGGCCTGGACATTAAGGGAGTGTCCCATTTTTCGATTCCTTAAGGCAAAAACATACAAAAAGGGTAATTGATATTTGTAAAAATGAAAAATAAAATAAAAAACATGTCTGCACTCTATTGGGAAAGACTAATGAAAAGCCTAGATAAAGCAGCTACACAAATGAGGGATAAAAAAATATGCTGCCGCAAAGGAAAACAGGTTACATTACACGTTGGCCAACATAATAACCAATCTCAATACCTATATATATACTCGTCGGCAGCCCTAGGTACGAGTGCCACATGTGTGCAGTCAATAGCACCAATAACGTTGGGCATGTCGGCCACATTATAAAAACCAAGCTTAATGGCGTTTCTGGCTGCCATATCATCCGGAAAATAAATATATTTTGGAGTTATGGCAGCCATGCCTTCCAAAAATTTAGATAGTGCGCGGCTCAGCGTAGGCTGTGACATCCCCACGGAGAGGGCACCCAGCCTCTGGAACGAGCCGTTCGCCAAAAATTGCAGGCAGCCAAGCATCTTGGTCATACCTGAAATTGCATGCCCCTTCCTTGTGGTGCGGGCTAACCATGGCCGCAGCTCACTATATAATTTATGGAGGGAAGCGCGATTAAGCCTGGTCAGCTCGAACAGCTCAACATCATTCATGCTATCGATGTTCATGCGACGACGCAGGGGCAATCTGCTCTCAGACATCTGGATCAACTCAATGCCAAAAAGCATAAGCCCTTGATGTGCCACAAACTCGCTCCTCTCCATCCTACTCCCGAGGCCAAATAGCTGCCGGCAAACATTTCGTAAAGCAGCTCTTTAATGGGCTTCCAAACAATTAGCAATCACCTCTCTGAATTGGTCGCAAGCCCATGTGAAGGACGTAAAAAATAGGATCTGACGCAAATAATACGATTTGGACGGGAAAAACACACGAACTAACGCAAAATATACGATTCCCGTACGAAATGCGTATGTTCATATACGTCTATGCGCGAACGATCGTGCGAATACGAAATGGGCAAAAAAACAAGAAAAAATGACAAACACCCACCCAAACTTACGATTCTCGATACGAAATCAATTAACTTTTGCTCTTTGAATCGAGGGGATAGGGTTAAATAGCATGTGCCTTGGGATGCCAGTGTGGCGTAATGTATTTTAAGCTGAGCAAAAAGTATTAACTATAATCCAAGTATGAGAAATCCTTTTGTTTAACAGATATGGTTAAATAGCATGTGCCTTGGGATGCCAGTGTGGCCTAATGTATTTTAAGCTTAACAAAAAGTAACAATAATCCAAGTATGAGAAATCCTTTTGTTTAACAGATAGGGTTAAATAGCATGTGCCTTGGGATGCCATTGTGGCGTAATGTATTTTAAGCTGAGCAAAAAGTATTAACAATAATCCAAGTATGAGAAATCCTTTTGTTTAACAGATAGGGTTAAATAGCATGTGCCTTGGGATGCCAGTGTGGCCTAATGTATTTTAAGCTGAGCAAAAAGTATTAACTATAATCCAAGTATGAGAAATACTTTTGTTTAACAGATAGGGTTAAATAGCATGTGCCTTGGGATGCCAGTGTGGCCTAATGTATTTTAAGCTGAACAAAAAGTAACAATAATCCAAGTATGAGAAATGCTTTTGTTTAACAGATAGGGTTAAATAGCATGTGCCTTGGGATGTCAGTGTGGCGTAATGTATTTTAAGCTGAACAAAAAGTAACAATAATCCAAGTATGAGAAATGCTTTTAGCAGATAGGGTTAAATAGCATGTGCCTTGGGATGCCAGTGTGGCGTAATGTATTTTAAGATGAGCAAAAAGTTTTAACTATAATCCAAGTATGAGAAATCCTTTTGTTTAACAGATAGATTTAAATAGCATGTGCCTTGGGATGCCAGTGTGGCCTAATGTATTTTAAGCTGAGCAAAAAGTATTAATTATAATCTAAGTATTAGAAATCATTTTGTTTAACAGATATGGTTAAATAGCATGTGCCTTGGGATGCCAGTGTGGCGTAATGTATTTTAAGATGAACAAAAAGTAACAATAATCCAAGTATGAGAAATGCTTTTAGCAGATAGGGTTAAATAGCATGTGCCTTGGGATGCCAGTGTGGCATAATGTATTTTAAGCTGAACAAAAAGTAACAATAATCCAAGTATGAGAAATGCTTTTAGCAGATAGGGTTAAATAGCATGTGCCTTGGGATGCCAGTGTGGCCTAATGTATTTTAAGCTGAACAAAAAGTAACAATAATCCGAATATGAGAACTCCTTTTGCTTAACAGATAGGGTTAAATAGCATGTGCCTTGGGATGCCAGTGTGGCGTAATGTATTTTAAGCTGAGCAAAAAGTATTAACTATAATCCAAGTATGAGAAATCCTTTTGTTCAACAGATAGGGTTAAATAGCATGTGCCTTGGGATGCCAGTGTGGCGTAATGTATTTTAAGCTGAACAAAAAGTAACAATAATCCAAGTATGAGAAATGCTTTTAGCAGATAGGGTTAAATAGCATGTGCCTTGGGATGCCAGTGTGGCGTAATGTATTTTAAGATGAGCAAAAAGTAACAATAATCCAAGTATGAGAAATCCTTTTGTTTAACAGATAGGGTTAAATAGCATGTGCCTTGGGATGCCATTGTGGCGTAATGTATTTTAAGCTGAGCAAAAAGTATTAACTATAATCCAAGTATGAGAACTCCTTTTGTTTAACAGATAAGGTTAAATAGCATGTGCCCTGGGATGCCAGTGTGGCCTAATGTATTTTAAGCTGAACAAAAAGTAACAATAATCCAAGTATGAGAAATCCTTCTGTTTAACAGATAGGGTTAAATAGCATGTGCCTTGGGATGCCAGTGTGGCCTAATGTATTTTAAGCTGAAGAAAAAGTAACAATAATCCAAGTATGAGAAATGCTTTTAGCAGATAGGGTTAAATAGCATGTGCCTTGGGATGCCAGTGTGGCCTAATGTATTTTAAGCTGAACAAAAAGTAACAATAATCCGAATATGAGAAATCCTTTTGTTTAACAGATAGGGTTAAATAGCATGTGCCTTGGGGTACCAGTGTGGCGTAATGTATTTTAAGCTGAACAAAAAGTAACAATAATCCAAGTATGAGAAATGCTTTTAGCAGATAGTGTTAAATAGCATGTGCCTTGGGATGCCAGTGTGGCCTAATGTATTTTAAGCTGAACAAAAAGTAACAATAATCCGAATATGAGAAATCCTTTTGCTTAACAGATAGGGTTAAATAGCATGTGCCTTGGGATGCCAGTGTGGCGTAATGTATTTTAAGCTGAGCAAAAAGTATTAACTTTAATCCAAGTATGAGAAATCCTTTTGTTTAACAGATAGGGTTAAATAGCATGTGCCTTGGGATGCCAGTGTGGCCTAATGTATTTTAAGCTGAACAAAAGTAACAATAATCCAAGTATGAGAAATGCTTTTAGCAGATAGGGTTAAATAGCATGTGCCTTGGGATGCCAGTGTGGCATAATGTATTTTAAGCTGAACAAAAAGTAACAATAATCCAAGTATGAGAAATGCTTTTAGCAGATAGGGTTAAATAGCATGTGCCTTGGGATGCTAGTGTGGCCTAATGTATTTTAAGCTGAGCAAAAAGTATTAACTATAATCCAAGTATGAGAAATCCTTTTGTTTAACAGATAAGGTTAAATAGCATGTGCCTTGGGATGCCAGTGTGGCCTAATGTATTTTAAGCTTAACAAAAAGTAACAATAATCCAAGTATGAGAAATCCTTTTGTTTAACAGATAGGGTTAAATAGCATGTGCCTTGGGATGCCATTGTGGCGTAATGTATTTTAAGCTGAGCAAAAAGTATTAACTATAATCCAAGTATGAGAACTCCTTTTGTTTAACAGATAGGGTTAAATAGCATGTGCCTTGGGATGCCAGTGTGGCCTAATGTATTTTAAAATGAACAAAAAGTAACAATAATCCAAGTATGAGAAATCCTTTTGTTTAACAGATAGGGTTAAATAGCATGTGCCTTGGGATGCCAGTGTGGCGTAATGTATTTAAAGCTGAGCAAAAAGTATTAACTATAATCCAAGTATGAGAAATCCTTTTGTTTAACAGATAGGGTTAAATAGCATGTGCCTTGGGATGCCAGTGTGGCCTAATGTATTTTAAGCTGAACAAAAAGTAACAATAATCCAAGTATGAGAAATGATTTTGTTTAACAGATAGGGTTAAATAGCATGTGCCTTGGGATGTCAGTGTGGCGTAATGTATTTTAAGCTGAACAAAAAGTAACAATAATCCAAGTATGAGAAATGCTTTTAGCAGATAGGGTTAAATAGCATGTGCCTTGGGATGCCAGTGTGGCGTAATGTATTTTAAGATGAGCAAAAAGTTTTAACTATAATCCAAGTATGAAAATCCTTTTGTTTAACAGATAGATTTAAATAGCATGTGCCTTGGGATGCCAGTGTGGCCTAATGTATTTTAAGCTGAGCAAAAAGTATTAATTATAATCTAAGTATGAGAAATCGTTTTGTTTAACAGATAGGGTTAAATAGCATGTGCCCTGGGATGCCAGTGTGGCGTAATGTATTTTAAGCTGAACAAAAAGTAACAATAATCCAAGTATGAGAAATGCTTTTAGCAGATAGGGTTAAATAGCATGTGCCTTGGGATGCCAGTGTGGCATAATGTATTTTAAGCTGAACAAAAAGTAACAATAATCCAAGTATGAGAAATGCTTTTAGCAGATAGGGTTAAATAGCATGTGCCTTGGGATGCCAGTGTGGCCTAATGTATTTTAAGCTGAACAAAAAGTAACAATAATCCGA
Source organism: Gastrophryne carolinensis (assembly GCA_027917425.1). Lineage (NCBI taxonomy): Eukaryota > Metazoa > Chordata > Amphibia > Anura > Microhylidae > Gastrophryne > Gastrophryne carolinensis. Next base: position 112,984,459 of record CM051238.1, on the reverse strand, counting down.
ATATGAGAACTCCTTTTGCTTAACAGATAGGGTTAAATAGCATGTGCCTTGGGATGCCAGTGTGGCGTAATGTATTTTAAGCTGAGCAAAAAGTATTAACTATAATCCAAGTATGAGAAATCCTTTTGTTCAACAGATAGGGTTAAATAGCATGTGCCTTGGGATGCCAGTGTGGCGTAATGTATTTTAAGCTGAACAAAAAGTAACAATAATCCAAGTATGAGAAATGCTTTTAGCAGATAGGGTTAAATAGCATGTGCCTTGGGATGCCAGTGTGGCGTAATGTATTTTAAGCTGAGCAAAAAGTAACAATAATCCAAGTATGAGAAATCCTTTTGTTTAACAGATAGGGTTAAATAGCATGTGCCTTGGGATGCCATTGTGGCGTAATGTATTTTAAGCTGAGCAAAAAGTATTAACTATAATCCAAGTATGAGAACTCCTTTTGTTTAACAGATAGGGTTAAATAGCATGTGCCCTGGGATGCCAGTGTGGCCTAATGTATTTTAAGCTGAACAAAAAGTAACAATAATCCAAGTATGAGAAATCCTTCTGTTTAACAGATAGGGTTAAATAGCATGTGCCTTGGGATGCCAGTGTGGCCTAATGTATTTTAAGCTGAAGAAAAAGTAACAATAATCCAAGTATGAGAAATGCTTTTAGCAGATAGGGTTAAATAGCATGTGCCTTGGGATGCCAGAGTGGCCTAATGTGTTTTAAGCTGAACAAAAAGTAACAATAATCCGAATATGAGAAATCCTTTTGTTTAACAGATAGGGTTAAATAGCATGTGCCTTGGGGTACCAGTGTGGCGTAATGTATTTTAAGCTGAACAAAAAGTAACAATAATCCAAGTATGAGAAATGCTTTTAGCAGATAGTGTTAAATAGCATGTGCCTTGGGATGCCAGTGTGGCCTAATGTATTTTAAGCTGAACAAAAAGTAACAATAATCCGAATATGAGAAATCCTTTTGTTTAACAGATAGGGTTAAATAGCATGTGCCTTGGGATGCCAGTGTGGCCTAATGTATTTTAAGCTGAACAAAAAGTAACAATAATCCGAATATGAGAAATCCTTTTGCTTAACAGATAGGGTTAAATAGCATGTGCCTTGGGATGCCAGTGTGGCGTAATGTATTTTAAGCTGAGCAAAATGTATTAACTATAATCCAAGTATGAGAAATCCTTTTGTTTAACAGGGTTAAATAGCATGTGCCTTGGGATGCCAGTGTGGCCTAATGTATTTTAAGCTGAACAAAAGTAACAATAATCCAAGTATGAGAAATGCTTTTAGCAGATAGGGTTAAATAGCATGTGCCTTGGGATGCCAGTGTGGCATAATGTATTTTAAGCTGAACAAAAAGTAACAATAATCCAAGTATGAGAAATGCTTTTAGCAGATAGGGTTAAATAGCATGTGCCTTGGGATGCTAGTGTGGCCTAATGTATTTTAAGCTGAGCAAAAAGTATTAACTATAATCCAAGTATGAGAAATCCTTTTGTTTAACAGATAGGGTTAAATAGCATGTGCCTTGGGATGCCAGTGTGGCCTAATGTATTTTAAGCTTAACAAAAAGTAACAATAATCCACGTATGAGAAATCCTTTTGTTTAACAGATAGGGTTAAATAGCATGTGCCTTGGGATGCCATTGTGGCGTAATGTATTTTAAGCTGAGCAAAAAGTATTAACTATAATCCAAGTATGAGAACTCCTTTTGTTTAACAGATAGGGTTAAATAGCATGTGCCTTGGGATGCCAGTGTGGCCTAATGTATTTTAAGATGAACAAAAAGTAACAATAATCCAAGTATGAGAAATCCTTTTGTTTAACAGATAGGGTTAAATAGCATGTGCCTTGGGATGCCAGTGTGGCGTAATGTATTTAAAGCTGAGCAAAAAGTATTAACTATAATCCAAGTATGAGAAATCCTTTTGTTTAACAGATAGGGTTAAATAGCATGTGCCTTGGGATGCCAGTGTGGCGTAATGTATTTTAAGCTGAACAAAAAGTAACAATAATCCAAGTATGAGAAATGCTTTTAGCAGATAGGGTTAAATAGCATGTGCCTTGGGATGCCAGTGTGGCGTAATGTATTTTAAGCTGAGCAAAAAGTAACAATAATCCAAGTATGAGAAATCCTTTTGTTTAACAGATAGGGTTAAATAGCATGTGCCTTGGGATGCCATTGTGGCGTAATGTATTTTAAGCTGAGCAAAAAGTATTAACTATAATCCAAGTATGAGAACTCCTTTTGTTTAACAGATAGGGTTAAATAGCATGTGCCCTGGGATGCCAGTGTGGCCTAATGTATTTTAAGCTGAACAAAAAGTAACAATAATCCAAGTATGAGAAATCCTTCTGTTTAACAGATAGGGTTAAATAGCATGTGCCTTGGGATGCCAGTGTGGCCTAATGTATTTTAAGCTGAAGAAAAAGTAACAATAATCCAAGTATGAGAAATGCTTTTAGCAGATAGGGTTAAATAGCATGTGCCTTGGGATGCCAGAGTGGCCTAATGTGTTTTAAGCTGAACAAAAAGTAACAATAATCCGAATATGAGAAATCCTTTTGTTTAACAGATAGGGTTAAATAGCATGTGCCTTGGGGTACCAGTGTGGCGTAATGTATTTTAAGCTGAACAAAAAGTAACAATAATCCAAGTATGAGAAATGCTTTTAGCAGATAGTGTTAAATAGCATGTGCCTTGGGATGCCAGTGTGGCCTAATGTATTTTAAGCTGAACAAAAAGTAACAATAATCCGAATATGAGAAATCCTTTTGCTTAACAGATAGGGTTAAATAGCATGTGCCTTGGGATGCCAGTGTGGCGTAATGTATTTTAAGCTGAGCAAAAAGTATTAACTATAATCCAAGTATGAGAAATCCTTTTGTTTAACAGGGTTAAATAGCATGTGCCTTGGGATGCCAGTGTGGCCTAATGTATTTTAAGCTGAACAAAAGTAACAATAATCCAAGTATGAGAAATGCTTTTAGCAGATAGGGTTAAATAGCATGTGCCTTGGGATGCCAGTGTGGCATAATGTATTTTAAGCTGAACAAAAAGTAACAATAATCCAAGTATGAGAAATGCTTTTAGCAGATAGGGTTAAATAGCATGTGCCTTGGGATGCTAGTGTGGCCTAATGTATTTTAAGCTGAGCAAAAAGTATTAACTATAATCCAAGTATGAGAAATCCTTTTGTTTAACAGATAGGGTTAAATAGCATGTGCCTTGGGATGCCAGTGTGGCCTAATGTATTTTAAGCTTAACAAAAAGTAACAATAATCCACGTATGAGAAATCCTTTTGTTTAACAGATAGGGTTAAATAGCATGTGCCTTGGGATGCCATTGTGGCGTAATGTATTTTAAGCTGAGCAAAAAGTATTAACTATAATCCAAGTATGAGAACTCCTTTTGTTTAACAGATAGGGTTAAATAGCATGTGCCTTGGGATGCCAGTGTGGCCTAATGTATTTTAAGATGAACAAAAAGTAACAATAATCCAAGTATGAGAAATCCTTTTGTTTAACAGATAGGGTTAAATAGCATGTGCCTTGGGATGCCAGTGTGGCGTAATGTATTTAAAGCTGAGCAAAAAGTATTAACTATAATCCAAGTATGAGAAATCCTTTTGTTTAACAGATAGGGTTAAATAGCATGTGCCTTGGGATGTCAGTGTGGCGTAATGTATTTTAAGCTGAACAAAAAGTAACAATAATCCAAGTATGAGAAATGCTTTTAGCAGATAGGGTTAAATAGCATGTGCCTTGGGATGCCAGTGTGGCGTAATGTATTTTAAGATGAGCAAAAAGTATTAAATATAATCCAAGTATGAAAATCCTTTTGTTTAACAGATAGATTTAAATAGCATGTGCCTTGGGATGCCAGTGTGGCCTAATGTATTTTAAGCTGAGCAAAAAGTATTAATTATAATCTAAGTATGAGAAATCGTTTTGTTTAACAGATAGGGTTAAATAGCATGTGCCCTGGGATGCCAGTGTGGCGTAATGTATTTTAAGCTGAACAAAAAGTAACAATAATCCAAGTATGAGAAATGCTTTTAGCAGATAGGGTTAAATAGCATGTGCCTTGGGATGCCAGTGTGGCATAATGTATTTTAAGCTGAACAAAAAGTAACAATAATCCAAGTATGAGAAATGCTTTTAGCAGATAGGGTTAAATAGCATGTGCCTTGGGATGCCAGTGTGGCCTAATGTATTTTAAGCTGAACAAAAAGTAACAATAATCCGAATATGAGAACTCCTTTTGCTTAACAGATAGGGTTAAATAGCATGTGCCTTGGGATGCCAGTGTGGCGTAATGTATTTTAAGCTGAGCAAAAAGTATTAACTATAATCCAAGTATGAGAAATCCTTTTGTTCAACAGATAGGGTTAAATAGCATGTGCCTTGGGATGCCAGTGTGGCGTAATGTATTTTAAGCTGAACAAAAAGTAACAATAATCCAAGTATGAGAAATGCTTTTAGCAGATAGGGTTAAATAGCATGTGCCTTGGGATGCCAGTGTTGCGTAATGTATTTTAAGCTGAGCAAAAAGTAACAATAATCCAAGTATGAGAAATCCTTTTGTTTAACAGATAGGGTTAAATAGCATGTGCCTTGGGATGCCATTGTGGCGTAATGTATTTTAAGCTGAGCAAAAAGTATTAACTATAATCCAAGTATGAGAACTCCTTTTGTTTAACAGATAGGGTTAAATAGCATGTGCCCTGGGATGCCAGTGTGGCCTAATGTATTTTAAGCTGAACAAAAAGTAACAATAATCCAAGTATGAGAAATCCTTCTGTTTAACAGATAGGGTTAAATAGCATGTGCCTTGGGATGCCAGTGTGGCCTAATGTATTTTAAGCTGAAGAAAAAGTAACAATAATCCAAGTATGAGAAATGCTTTTAGCAGATAGGGTTAAATAGCATGTGCCTTGGGATGCCAGAGTGGCCTAATGTATTTTAAGCTGAACAAAAAGTAACAATAATCCGAATATGAGAAATCCTTTTGTTTAACAGATAGGGTTAAATAGCATGTGCCTTGGGGTACCAGTGTGGCGTAATGTATTTTAAGCTGAACAAAAAGTAACAATAATCCAAGTATGAGAAATGCTTTTAGCAGATAGTGTTAAATAGCATGTGCCTTGGGATGCCAGTGTGGCCTAATGTATTTTAAGCTGAACAAAAAGTAACAATAATCCGAATATGAGAAATCCTTTTGCTTAACAGATAGGGTTAAATAGCATGTGCCTTGGGATGCCAGTGTGGCGTAATGTATTTTAAGCTGAGCAAAAAGTATTAACTATAATCCAAGTATGAGAAATCCTTTTGTTTAACAGGGTTAAATAGCATGTGCCTTGGGATGCCAGTGTGGCCTAATGTATTTTAAGCTGAACAAAAGTAACAATAATCCAAGTATGAGAAATGCTTTTAGCAGATAGGGTTAAATAGCATGTGCCTTGGGATGCCAGTGTGGCATAATGTATTTTAAGCTGAACAAAAAGTAACAATAATCCAAGTATGAGAAATGCTTTTAGCAGATAGGGTTAAATAGCATGTGCCTTGGGATGCCATTGTGGCGTAATGTATTTTAAGCTGAGCAAAAAGTATTAACTATAATCCAAGTATGAGAACTCCTTTTGTTTAACAGATAGGGTTAAATAGCATGTGCCTTGGGATGCCAGTGTGGCCTAATGTATTTTAAGATGAACAAAAAGTAACAATAATCCAAGTATGAGAAATCCTTTTGTTTAACAGATAGGGTTAAATAGCATGTGCCTTGGGATGCCAGTGTGGCGTAATGTATTTAAAGCTGAGCAAAAAGTATTAACTATAATCCAAGTATGAGAAATCCTTTTGTTTAACAGATAGGGTTAAATAGCATGTGCCTTGGGATGCCAGTGTGGCCTAATGTATTTTAAGCTGAACAAAAAGTAACAATAATCCAAGTATGAGAAATGATTTTGTTTAACAGATAGGGTTAAAGAGCATGTGCCTTGGGATGTCAGTGTGGCGTAATGTATTTTAAGCTGAACAAAAAGTAACAATAATCCAAGTATGAGAAATGCTTTTAGCAGATAGGGTTAAATAGCATGTGCCTTGGGATGCCAGTGTGGCGTAATGTATTTTAAGATGAGCAAAAAGTTTTAACTATAATCCAAGTATGAGAAATCCTTTTGTTTAACAGATAGATTTAAATAGCATGTGCCTTGGGATGCCAGTGTGGCCTAATGTATTTTAAGCTGAGCAAAAAGTATTAATTATAATCTAAGTATGAGAAATCATTTTGTTTAACAGATATGGTTAAATAGCATGTGCCTTGGGATGCCAGTGTGGCGTAATGTATTTTAAGATGAACAAAAAGTAACAATAATCCAAGTATGAGAAATGCTTTTAGCAGATAGGGTTAAATAGCATGTGCCTTGGGATGCCAGTGTGGCATAATGTATTTTAAGCTGAACAAAAAGTAACAATAATCCAAGTATGAGAAATGCTTTTAGCAGATAGGGTTAAATAGCATGTGCCTTGGGATGCCAGTGTGGCCTAATGTATTTTAAGCTGAACAAAAAGTAACAATAATCCGAATATGAGAAATCCTTTTGCTTAACAGATAGGGTTAAATAGCATGTGCCTTGGGATGCCAGTGTGGCGTAATGTATTTTAAGCTGAGCAAAAAGTATTAACTATAATCCAAGTATGAGAAATCCTTTTGTTCAACAGATAGGGTTAAATAGCATGTGCCTTGGGATGCCAGTGTGGCGTAATGTATTTTAAGCTGAACAAAAAGTAACAATAATCCAAGTATGAGAAATGCTTTTAGCAGATAGGGTTAAATAGCATGTGCCTTGGGATGCCAGTGTGGCCTAATGTATTTTAAGCTGAACAAAAAGTAACAATAATCCAAGTATGAGAAATCCTTCTGTTTAACAGATAGGGTTAAATAGCATGTGCCTTGGGATGCCAGTGTGGCCTAATGTATTTTAAGCTGAAGAAAAAGTAACAATAATCCAAGTATGAGAAATCCTTTTGTTTAACAGATAGGGTTAAATAGCATGTGCCTTGGGATGCCAGTGTGGCCTAATGTATTTTAAGCTGAACAAAAAGTAACAATAATCCAAGTATGAGAAATCCTTTTGTTTAACAGATAGGGTTAAATAGCATGTGCCTTGGGATGCCAGTGTGGCGTAATGTATTTTAAGCTGAGCAAAAAGTATTAACTATAATCCAAGTATGAGAAATCCTTTTGTTTAACAGGGTTAAATAGCATGTGCCTTGGGATGCCAGTGTGGCCTAATGTATTTTAAGCTGAACAAAAGTAACAATAATCCAAGTATGAGAAATGCTTTTAGCAGATAGGGTTAAATAGCATGTGCCTTGGGATGCCAGTGTGGCATAATGTATTTTAAGCTGAACAAAAAGTAACAATAATCCAAGTATGAGAAATGCTTTTAGCAGATAGGGTTAAATAGCATGTGCCTTGGGATGCTAGTGTGGCCTAATGTATTTTAAGCTGAGCAAAAAGTATTAACTATAATCCAAGTATGAGAAATCATTTTGTTTAACAGATATGGTTAAATAGCATGTGCCTTGGGATGCCAGTGTGGCGTAATGTATTTTAAGATGAACAAAAAGTAACAATAATCCAAGTATGAGAAATGCTTTTAGCAGATAGGGTTAAATAGCATGTGCCTTGGGATGCCAGTGTGGCATAATGTATTTTAAGCTGAACAAAAAGTAACAATAATCCAAGTATGAGAAATGCTTTTAGCAGATAGGGTTAAATAGCATGTGCCTTGGGATGCCAGTGTGGCCTAATGTATTTTAAGCTGAACAAAAAGTAACAATAATCCAAGTATGAGAAATCCTTCTGTTTAACAGATAGGGTTAAATAGCATGTGCCTTGGGATGCCAGTGTGGCCTAATGTATTTTAAGCTGAAGAAAAAGTAACAATAATCCAAGTATGAGAAATCCTTTTGTTTAACAGATAGGGTTAAATAGCATGTGCCTTGGGATGCCAGTGTGGCCTAATGTATTTTAAGCTGAACAAAAAGTAACAATAATCCAAGTATGAGAAATCCTTTTGTTTAACAGATAGAGTTAAATAGCATGTGCCTTGGGATGCCATTGTGGCGTAATGTATTTTAAGCTGAGCAAAAAGTATTAACTATAATCCAAGTATGAGAACTCCTTTTGTTTAACAGATAGGGTTAAATAGCATGTGCCCTGGGATGCCAGTGTGGCGTAATGTATTTTAAGCTGAACAAAAAGTAACAATAATCCAAGTATGAGAAATCCTTCTGTCTAACAGATAGGGTTAAATAGCATGTGCCTTGGGATGCCAGTGTGGCCTAATGTATTTTAAACTGAAGAAAAAGTAACAATAATCCAAGTATGAGAAATCCTTTTGTTTAACAGATAGGGTTAAATAGCATGTGCCTTGGGATGCCAGTGTGGCCTAATGTATTTTAAGCTGAACAAAAAGTAACAATAATCCAAGTATGAGAAATCCTTTTGTTTAACAGATAGGGTTAAATAGCATGTGCCTTGGGATGCCAGTGTGGCGTAATGTATTTTAATCTGAACAAAAAGTAACAATAATCCAAGTATGAGAAATGCTTTTAGCAGATAGTGTTAAATAGCATGTGCCTTGGGATGCCAGTGTGGCCTAATGTATTTTAAGCTGAACAAAAAGTAACAATAATCCGAATATGAGAAATCCTTTTGCTTAACAGATAGGGTTAAATAGCATGTGCCTTGGGATGCCAGTGTGGCGTAATGTATTTTAAGCTGAGCAAAAAGTAACAATAATCCGAATATGAGAAATCCTTTTGCTTAACAGATAGGGTTAAATAGCATGTGCCTTGGGATGCCAGTGTGGCCTAATGTATTTTAAGCTGAACAAAAAGTAACAATAATCCGAATATGAGAAATCCTTTTGCTTAACAGATAGGGTTAAATCCATGTGCCTTGGGATGCCAGTGTGGCGTAATGTATTTTAAGCTGAGCAAAAAGTAACAATAATCCGAATATGAGAAATCCTTTTGCTTAACAAATAGGGTTAAATAGCATGTGCCTTGGGATGCCAGTGTGGCGTAATGTATTTTAAGCTGAGCAAAAAGTATTAACTATAATCCAAGTATGAGAAATCCTTTTGTTTAACAGATAGGGTTAAATAGCATGTGCATTGGGATGCCAGTGTGGCCTAATGTATTTTAAGCTGAACAAAAGTAACAATAATCCAAGTATGAGAAATGCTTTTAGCAGATAGGGTTAAATAGCATGTGCCTTGGGATGCCAGTGTGGCATAATGTATTTTAAGCTGAACAAAAAGTAACAATAATCCAAGTATGAGAAATGCTTTTAGCAGATAGGGTTAAATAGCATGTGCCTTGGGATGCCAGTGTGGCCTAATGTATTTTAAGCTGAACAAAAAGTAACAATAATCCGAATATGAGAAATCCTTTTGCTTAACAGATAGGGTTAAATAGCATGTGCCTTGGGATGCCAGTGTGGCGTAATGTATTTTAAGCTGAGCAAAAAGTATTAACTATAATCCAAGTATGAGAAATCCTTTTGTTTAACAGATAGGGTTAAATAGCATGTGCCTTGGGATGCCAGTGTGGCGTAATGTATTTTAAGCTGAACAAAAAGTAACAATAATCCAAGTATGAGAAATGATTTTGTTTAACAGATAGGGTTAAAGAGCATGTGCCTTGGGATGTCAGTGTGGCGTAATGTATTTTAAGCTGAACAAAAAGTAACAATAATCCAAGTATGAGAAATGCTTTTAGCAGATAGGGTTAAATAGCATGTGCCTTGGGATGCCAGTGTGGCGTAATGTATTTTAAGATGAGCAAAAAGTTTTAACTATAATCCAAGTATGAGAAATCCTTTTGTTTAACAGATAGATTTAAATAGCATGTGCCTTGGGATGCCAGTGTGGCCTAATGTATTTTAAGCTGAGCAAAAAGTATTAATTATAATCTAAGTATGAGAAATCATTTTGTTTAACAGATATGGTTAAATAGCATGTGCCTTGGGATGCCAGTGTGGCGTAATGTATTTTAAGATGAACAAAAAGTAACAATAATCCAAGTATGAGAAATGCTTTTAGCAGATAGGGTTAAATAGCATGTGCCTTGGGATGCCAGTGTGGCATAATGTATTTTAAGCTGAACAAAAAGTAACAATAATCCAAGTATGAGAAATGCTTTTAGCAGATAGGGTTAAATAGCATGTGCCTTGGGATGCCAGTGTGGCCTAATGTATTTTAAGCTGAACAAAAAGTAACAATAATCCAAGTATGAGAAATCCTTCTGTTTAACAGATAGGGTTAAATAGCATGTGCCTTGGGATGCCAGTGTGGCCTAATGTATTTTAAGCTGAAGAAAAAGTAACAATAATCCAAGTATGAGAAATCCTTTTGTTTAACAGATAGGGTTAAATAGCATGTGCCTTGGGATGCCAGTGTGGCCTAATGTATTTTAAGCTGAACAAAAAGTAACAATAATCCAAGTATGAGAAATCCTTTTGTTTAACAGATAGGGTTAAATAGCATGTGCCTTGGGATGCCATTGTGGCGTAATGTATTTTAAGCTGAGCAAAAAGTATTAACTATAATCCAAGTATGAGAACTCCTTTTGTTTAACAGATAGGGTTAAATAGCATGTGCCCTGGGATGCCAGTGTGGCGTAATGTATTTTAAGCTGAACAAAAAGTAACAATAATCCAAGTATGAGAAATCCTTCTGTCTAACAGATAGGGTTAAATAGCATGTGCCTTGGGATGCCAGTGTGGCCTAATGTATTTTAAACTGAAGAAAAAGTAACAATAATCCAAGTATGAGAAATCCTTTTGTTTAACAGATAGGGTTAAATAGCATGTGCCTTGGGATGCCAGTGTGGCCTAATGTATTTTAAGCTGAACAAAAAGTAACAATAATCCAAGTATGAGAAATCCTTTTGTTTAACAGATAGGGTTAAATAGCATGTGCCTTGGGATGCCAGTGTGGCGTAATGTATTTTAATCTGAACAAAAAGTAACAATAATCCAAGTATGAGAAATGCTTTTAGCAGATAGTGTTAAATAGCATGTGCCTTGGGATGCCAGTGTGGCCTAATGTATTTTAAGCTGAACAAAAAGTAACAATAATCCGAATATGAGAAATCCTTTTGCTTAACAGATAGGGTTAAATAGCATGTGCCTTGGGATGCCAGTGTGGCGTAATGTATTTTAAGCTGAGCAAAAAGTAACAATAATCCGAATATGAGAAATCCTTTTGCTTAACAGATAGGGTTAAATAGCATGTGCCTTGGGATGCCAGTGTGGCCTAATGTATTTTAAGCTGAACAAAAAGTAACAATAATCCGAATATGAGAAATCCTTTTGCTTAACAGATAGGGTTAAATCCATGTGCCTTGGGATGCCAGTGTGGCGTAATGTATTTTAAGCTGAGCAAAAAGTAACAATAATCCGAATATGAGAAATCCTTTTGCTTAACAAATAGGGTTAAATAGCATGTGCCTTGGGATGCCAGTGTGGCGTAATGTATTTTAAGCTGAGCAAAAAGTATTAACTATAATCCAAGTATGAGAAATCCTTTTGTTTAACAGATAGGGTTAAATAGCATGTGCATTGGGATGCCAGTGTGGCCTAATGTATTTTAAGCTGAACAAAAGTAACAATAATCCAAGTATGAGAAATGCTTTTAGCAGATAGGGTTAAATAGCATGTGCCTTGGGATGCCAGTGTGGCATAATGTATTTTAAGCTGAACAAAAAGTAACAATAATCCAAGTATGAGAAATGCTTTTAGCAGATAGGGTTAAATAGCATGTGCCTTGGGATGCCAGTGTGGCCTAATGTATTTTAAGCTGAACAAAAAGTAACAATAATCCGAATATGAGAAATCCTTTTGCTTAACAGATAGGGTTAAATAGCATGTGCCTTGGGATGCCAGTGTGGCGTAATGTATTTTAAGCTGAGCAAAAAGTATTAACTATAATCCAAGTATGAGAAATCCTTTTGTTTAACAGATAGGGTTAAATAGCATGTGCCTTGGGATGCCAGTGTGGCATAATGTATTTTAAGCTGAACAAAAAGTAACAATAATCCAAGTATGAGAAATGCTTTTAGCAGATAGGGTTAAATAGCATGTGCCTTGGGATGCCAGTGTGGCGTAATGTATTTTAAGCTGAGCAAAAAGTATTAACTATAATCTAAGTATGAGAAATCCTTTTGTTTAACAGATAGGGTTAAATAGCATGTACCTTGGGATGCCAGTGTGGCCTAATGTATTTTAAGCTGAACAAAAAGTAACAATAATCCAAGTATGAGAAATCCTTTTGTTTAACAGATAGGGTTAAATAGCATGTGCCTTGGGATGCCATTGTGGCGTAATGTATTTTAAGCTGAGCAAAAAGTATTAACTATAATCCAAGTATGAGAACTCATTTTGTTTAACAGATAGGGTTAAATAGCATGTGCCTTGGGATGCCAGTGTGGCCTAATGTATTTTAAGCTGAACAAAAAGTAACAATAATCCGAATATGAGAAATCCTTTTGCTTAACAGATAGGGTTAAATAGCATGTGCCTTGGGATGCCAGTGTGGCGTAATGTATTTTAAGCTGAGCAAAAAGTATTAACTATAATCCAAGTATGAGAAATCCTTTTGTTCAACAGATAGGGTTAAATAGCATGTGCCTTGGGATGCCAGTGTGGCGTAATGTATTTTAAGCTGAACAAAAAGTAACAATAATCCAAGTATGAGAAATGCTTTTAGCAGATAGGGTTAAATAGCATGTGCCTTGGGATGCCAGTGTGGCGTAATGTATTTTAAGCTTAGCAAAAAGTTTTAACTATAATCCAAGTATGAGAAATCCTTTTGTTTAACAGATAGGGTTAAATAGCATGTGCCTTGGGATGCCAGTGTGGCCTAATGTATTTTAAGCTGAACAAAAAGTAACAATATTCCAAGTATGAGAAATCCTTTTGTTTAACAGATAGGGTTAAATAGCATGTGCCTTGGGATGCCATTGTGGCGTAATGTATTTTAAGCTGAGCAAAAAGTATTAACTATAATCCAAGTATGAGAACTCCTTTTGTTTAACAGATAGGGTTAAATAGCATGTGCCCTGGGATGCCAGTGTGGCCTAATGTATTTTAAGCTGAACAAAAAGTAACAATAATCCAAGTATGAGAACTCCTTTTGTTTAACAGATAGGGTTAAATAGCATGTGCCTTGGGATGCCAGTGTGGCCTAATGTATTTTAAGCTGAACAAAAAGTAACAATAATCCAAGTATGAGAAATCCTTTTGTTTAACAGATAGGGTTAAATAGCATGTGCCTTGGGATGCCAGTGTGGCCTAATGTATTTTAAGCTGAAGAAAAAGTAACAATAATCCAAGTATGAGAAATCCTTTTGTTTAACAGATAGGGTTAAATAGCATGTGCCTTGGGATGCCAGTGTGGCCTAATGTATTTTAAGCTGAACAAAAAGTAACAATAATCCAAGTATGAGAACTCCTTTTGTTTAACAGATAGGGTTAAATAGCATGTGCCTTGGGATGCCAGTGTGGCCTAATGTATTTTAAGCTGAACAAAAAGTAACAATAATCCAAGTATGAGAAATCCTTTTGTTTAACAGATAGGGTTAAATAGCATGTGCCTTGGGATGCCATTGTGGCCTAATGTATTTTAAGCTGAACAAAAAGTAACAATAATCCAAGTTTGAGAAATGCTTTTAGCAGATAGGGTTAAATAGCATGTGACTTGGGATGCCAGTGTGGCGTAATGTATTTTAAGCTGAACAAAAAGTAACAATAATCCAAGTATGAGGAATGCTTTTAGCAGATAGGGTTAAATAGCATGTGCCTTGGGATGCCAGTGTGGCGTAATGTATTTTAAGCTGAGCAAAAAGTATTAACTATAATCCAAGTATGAGAAATCCTTTTGTTTAACAAATAGGGTTAAATAGCATGTGCCTTGGGATGCCAGTGTGGCGTAATGTATTTTAAGCTGAGCAAAAAGTATTAACTATAATCTAAGTATGAGAAATCCTTTTGTTTAACAGATAGGGTTAAATAGCATGTGCCTTGAGATGCCAGTGTGGCCTAATGTATTTTACGCTGAACAAAAAGTAACAATAATCCAAGTATGAGAAATGCTTTTAGCAGATAGGGTTAAATAGCATGTGCCTTGGGATGCCAGTGTGGCGTAATGTATTTTAAGATGAGCAAAAAGTTTTAACTATAATCCAAGTATGAGAAATCCTTTTGTTTAACAGATAGGGTTAAATAGCATGTGCCTTGGGATGCCAGTGTGGCCTAATGTATTTTAAGCTGAGCAAAAAGTATTAATTATAATCTAAGTATGAGAAATCCTTTTGTTTAACAGATAGGGTTAAATAGCATGTGCCTTGGGATGCCAGTGTGGCGTAATGTATTTTAAGATGAACAAAAAGTTACAATAATCCAAGTATGAGAAATGCTTTTAGCAGATAGGGTTAAATAGCATGTGCCTTGGGATGCCAGTGTGGCGTAATGTATTTTAAGCTGAACAAAAAGTAACAATAATCCAAGTATGAGAAATCCTTTTGTTTAACAGATAGGGTTAAATAGCATGTGCCTTGGGATGCCATTGTGGCGTAATGTATTTTAAGCTGAGCAAAAAGTATTAGCTATAATCCAAGTATGAGAACTCCTTTTGTTTAACAGATAGGGTTAAATAGCATGTGCCTTGGGATGCCAGTGTGGCCTAATGTATTTTAAGCTGAACAAAAAGTAACAATAATCCAAGTATGAGAAATCCTTTTGTTTAACAGATAGGGTTAAATAGCATGTGCCTTGGGATGCCAGTGTGGCCTAATGTATTTTAAGCTGAACAAAAAGTAACAATAATCCAAGTATGAGAAATGCTTTTAGCAGATAGGGTTAAATAGCATGTGCCTTGGGATGCCAGTGTGGCGTAATGTATTTTAAGCTGAGCAAAAAGTATTAACAATAATCCAAGTATGAGGAATGCTTTTAGCAGATAGGGTTAAATAGCATGTGCCTTGGGATGCCAGTGTGGCGTAATGTATTTTAAGCTGAGCAAAAAGTATTAACTATAATCCAAGTATGAGAAATCCTTTTCTTTAACAGATAGGGTTAAATAGCATGTGCCTTGGGATGCCAGTGTGGCGTAATGTATTTTAAGCTGAGCAAAAAGTATTAACTATAATCCAAGTATGAGAAATCCTTTTGTTTAACAGATAGGGTTAAATAGCATGTGCCTTGGGATGCCAGTGTGGCTTAATGTATTTTACGCTGAACAAAAAGTAACAATAATCCAAGTATGAGAAATGCTTTTAGCAGATAGGGTTAAATATCATGTGCCTTGGGATGCCAGTGTGGCCTAATTTATTTTAAGCTGAACAAAAAGTAACAATAATCCGAATATGAGGAATCCTTTTGCTTAACAGATAGGGTTAAATAGCATGTGCCTTGGGATGCCAGTGTGGCGTAATGTATTTTAAGCTGAGCAAAAAGTATTAACTATAATCCAAGTATGAGAAATCCTTTTGTTCAACAGATAGGGTTAAATAGCATGTGCATTGGGATGCCAGTGTGGCATAATGTATTTTAAGCTGAACAAAAAGTAACAATAATCCATGTATGAGAAATCCTTTTGTTTAACAGATAGGGTTAAATAGCATGTGCCTTGGGATGCCATTGTGGCGTAATGTATTTTAAGCTGAGCAGAAAGTATTAACTATAATCCAAGTATGAGAACTCCTTTTGTTTAACAGATAGGGTTAAATAGCATGTGCTTTGGGATGCCAGTGTGGCCTAATGTATTTTAAGCTTAACAAAAAGTAACAATAATCCAAGTATGAGAAATCCTTTTGTTTAACAGATAGGGTTAAATAGCATGTGCCTTGGGATGCCATTGTGGCGTAATGTATTTTAAGCTGAGCAAAAAGTATTAACTATAATCCAAGTATGAGAACTCCTTTTGTTTAACAGATAGGGTTAAATAGCATGTGCCTTGGGATGCCAGTGTGGCCTAATGTATTTTAAGCTGAACAAAAAGTAACAATAATCCAAGTATGAGAAATCCTTTTGTTTAACAGATAGGGTTAAATAGCATGTGCCTTGGGATGCCAGTGTGGCCTAATGTATTTTAAGCTGAACAAAAAGTAACAATAATCCAAGTTTGAGAAATGCTTTTAGCAGATAGGGTTAAATAGCATGTGCCTTGGGATGCCAGTGTGGCGTAATGTATTTTAAGCTGAACAAAAAGTAACAATAATCCAAGTATGAGAAATGCTTTTAGCAGATAGGGTTAAATAGCATGTGCCTTGGGATGCCAGTGTGGCGTAATGTATTTTAAGCTGAGCAAAAAGTATTAACTATAATCCAAGTATGAGAAATCCTTTTGTTTAACAAATAGGGTTAAATAGCATGTGCCTTGAGATGCCAGTGTGGCCTAATGTATTTTACGCTGAACAAAAAGTAACAATAATCCAAGTATGAGAAATGCTTTTAGCAGATAGGGTTAAATAGCATGTGCCTTGGGATGCCAGTGTGGCGTAATGTATTTTAAGATGAGCAAAAAGTTTTAAATATAATCCAAGTATGAGAAATCCTTTTGTTTAACAGATAGGGTTAAATAGCATGTGCCTTGGGATGCCAGTGTGGCCTAATGTATTTTAAGCTGAGCAAAAAGTATTAATTATAATCTAAGTATGAGAAATCCTTTTGTTTAACAGATAGGGTTAAATAGCATGTGCCTTGGGATGCCATTGTGGCGTAATGTATTTTAAGCTGAGCAAAAAGTATTAACTATAATCCAAGTATGAGAACTCCTTTTGTTTAACAGATAGGGTTAAATAGCATGTGCCTTGGGATGCCAGTGTGGCCTAATGTATTTTAAGCTGAACAAAAAGTAACAATAATCCAAGTATGAGAAATCCTTTTGTTTAACAGATAGGGTTAAATAGCATGTGCCTTGGGATGCCAGTGTGGCCTAATGTATTTTAAGCTGAAGAAAAAGTAACAATAATCCAAGTATGAGAAATCCTTTTGTTTAACAGATAGGGTTAAATAGCATGTGCCTTGGGATGCCAGTGTGGCCTAATGTATTTTAAGCTGAACAAAAAGTAACAATAATCCAAGTATGAGAAATCCTTTTGTTTAACAGATAGGGTTAAACAGCATGTGCCTTGGGATGCCAGTGTGGCGTAATGTATTTTAATCTGAACAAAAAGTAACAATAATCCAAGTATGAGAAATGCTTTTAGCAGATAGTGTTAAATAGCATGTGCCTTGGGATGCCAGTGTGGCCTAATGTATTTTAAGCTGAACAAAAAGTAACAATAATCCGAATATGAGAAATCCTTTTGCTTAACAGATAGGGTTAAATAGCATGTGCCTTGGGATGCCAGTGTGGCGTAATGTATTTTAAGCTGAGCAAAAAGTAACAATAATCCGAATATGAGAAATCCTTTTGCTTAACAGATAGGGTTAAATAGCATGTGCCTTGGGATGCCAGTGTGGCCTAATGTATTTTAAGCTGAACAAAAAGTAACAATAATCCGAATATGAGAAATCCTTTTGCTTAACAGATAGGGTTAAATAGCATGTGCCTTGGGATGCCAGTGTGGCGTAATGTATTTTAAGCTGAGCAAAAAGTAACAATAATCTGAATATGAAAAATCCTTTTGCTTAACAGATAGGGTTAAATAGCATGTGCCTTGGGATGCCAGTGTGGCGTAATGTATTTTAATCTGAACAAAAAGTAACAATAATCCAAGTATGAGAAATTCTTTTAGCAGATAGTGTTAAATAGCATGTGTCTTGGGATGCCAGTGTGGCCTAATGTATTTTAAGCTGAACAAAAAGTAACAATAATCCGAATATGAGAAATCCTTTTGCTTAACAAATAGGGTTAAATAGCATGTGCCTTGGGATGCCAGTGTGGCGTAATGTATTTTAAGCTGAGCAAAAAGTATTAACTATAATCCAAGTATGAGAAATCCTTTTGTTTAACAGATAGGGTTAAATAGCATGTGCATTGGGATGCCAGTGTGGCCTAATGTATTTTAAGCTGAACAAAAGTAACAATAATCCAAGTATGAGAAATGCTTTTAGCAGATAGGGTTAAATAGCATGTGCCTTGGGATGCCAGTGTGGCATAATGTATTTTAAGCTGAACAAAAAGAAACAATAATCCAAGTATGAGAAATGCTTTTAGCAGATAGGGTTAAATAGCATGTGCCTTGGGATGCCAGTGTGGCCTAATGTATTTTAAGCTGAACAAAAAGTAACAATAATCCGAATATGAGAAATCCTTTTGCTTAACAGATAGGGTTAAATAGCATGTGCCTTGGGATGCCAGTGTGGCGTAATGTATTTTAAGCTGAGCAAAAAGTATTAACTATAATCCAAGTATGAGAAATCCTTTTGTTTAACAGATAGGGTTAAATAGCATGTGCCTTGGGATGCCAGTGTGGCATAATGTATTTTAAGCTGAACAAAAAGTAACAATAATCCAAGTATGAGAAATGCTTTTAGCAGATAGGGTTAAATAGCATGTGCCTTGGGATGCCAGTGTGGCGTAATGTATTTTAAGCTGAGCAAAAAGTATTAACTATAATCTAAGTATGAGAAATCCTTTTGTTTAACAGATAGGGTTAAATAGCATGTACCTTGGGATGCCAGTGTGGCCTAATGTATTTTAAGCTGAACAAAAAGTAACAATAATCCAAGTATGAGAAATCCTTTTGTTTAACAGATAGGGTTAAATAGCATGTGCCTTGGGATGCCATTGTGGCGTAATGTATTTTAAGCTGAGCAAAAAGTATTAACTATAATCCAAGTATGAGAACTCATTTTGTTTAACAGATAGGGTTAAATAGCATGTGCCTTGGGATGCCAGTGTGGCCTAATGTATTTTAAGCTGAACAAAAAGTAACAATAATCCGAATATGAGAAATCCTTTTGCTTAACAGATAGGGTTAAATAGCATTTGCCTTGGGATGCCAGTGTGGCGTAATGTATTTTAAGCTGAGCAAAAAGTATTAACTATAATCCAAGTATGAGAAATCCTTTTGTTCAACAGATAGGGTTAAATAGCATGTGCCTTGGGATGCCAGTGTGGCATAATGTATTTTAAGCTGAACAAAAAGTAACAATAATCCAAGTATGAGAAATGCTTTTAGCAGATAGGGTTAAATAGCATGTGCCTTGGGATGCCAGTGTGGCGTAATGTATTTTAAGCTGAGCAAAAAGTATTAACTATAATCTAAGTATGAGAAATCCTTTTGTTTAACAGATAGGGTTAAATAGCATGTACCTTGGGATGCCAGTGTGGCCTAATGTATTTTAAGCTGAACAAAAAGTAACAATAATCCAAGTATGAGAAATCCTTTTGTTTAACAGATAGGGTTAAATAGCATGTGCCTTGGGATGCCATTGTGGCGTAATGTATTTTAAGCTGAGCAAAAAGTATTAACTATAATCCAAGTATGAGAACTCATTTTGTTTAACAGATAGGGTTAAATAGCATGTGCCTTGGGATGCCAGTGTGGCCTAATGTATTTTAAGCTGAACAAAAAGTAACAATAATCCGAATATGAGAAATCCTTTTGCTTAACAGATAGGGTTAAATAGCATTTGCCTTGGGATGCCAGTGTGGCGTAATGTATTTTAAGCTGAGCAAAAAGTATTAACTATAATCCAAGTATGAGAAATCCTTTTGTTCAACAGATAGGGTTAAATAGCATGTGCCTTGGGATGCCAGTGTGGCGTAATGTATTTTAAGCTGAACAAAAAGTAACAATAATCCAAGTATGAGAAATGCTTTTAGCAGATAGGGTTAAATAGCATGTGCCTTGGGATGCCAGTGTGGCGTAATGTATTTTAAGCTGAGCAAAAAGTTTTAACTATAATCCAAGTATGAGAAATCCTTTTGTTTAACAGATAGGGTTAAATAGCATGTGCCTTGGGATGCCAGTGTGGCCTAATGTATTTTAAGCTGAACAAAAAGTAACAATAATCCAAGTATGAGAAATCCTTTTGTTTAACAGATAGGGTTAAATAGCATGTGCCTTGGGATGCCATTGTGGCGTAATGTATTTTAAGCTGAGCAAAAAGTATTAACTATAATCCAAGTATGAGAACTCCTTTTGTTTAACAGATAGGGTTAAATAGCATGTGCCCTGGGATGCCAGTGTGGCCTAATGTATTTTAAGCTGAACAAAAAGTAACAATAATCCAAGTATGAGAACTCCTTTTGTTTAACAGATAGGGTTAAATAGCATGTGCCTTGGGATGCCAGTGTGGCCTAATGTATTTTAAGCTGAACAAAAAGTAACAATAATCCAAGTATGAGAAATCCTTTTGTTTAACAGATAGGGTTAAATAGCATGTGCCTTGGGATGCCAGTGTGGCCTAATGTATTTTAAGCTGAAGAAAAAGTAACAATAATCCAAGTATGAGAAATCCTTTTGTTTAACAGATAGGGTTAAATAGCATGTGCCTTGGGATGCCAGTGTGGCCTAATGTATTTTAAGCTGAACAAAAAGTAACAATAATCCAAGTATGAGAAATCCTTTTGTTTAACAGATAGGGTTAAATAGCATGTGCCTTGGGATGCCATTGTGGCGTAATGTATTTTAAGCTGAGCAAAAAGTATTAACTATAATCCAAGTATGAGAACTCCTTTTGTTTAACAGATAGGGTTAAATAGCATGTGCCTTGGGATGCCAGTGTGGCCTAATGTATTTTAAGCTGAACAAAAAGTAACAACAATCCAAGTATGTGAAATCCTTTTGTTTAACAGATAGGGTTAAATAGCATGTGCCTTGGGATGCCAGTGTGGCCTAATGTATTTTAAGCTGAACAAAAAGTAACAATAATCCAAGTTTGAGAAATGCTTTTAGCAGATAGGGTTAAATAGCATGTGCCTTGGGATGCCAGTGTGGCGTAATGTATTTTAAGCTGAACAAAAAGTAACAATAATCCAAGTATGAGGAATGCTTTTAGCAGATAGGGTTAAATAGCATGTGCCTTGGGATGCCAGTGTGGCGTAATGTATTTTAAGCTGAGCAAAAAGTATTAACTATAATCCAAGTATGAGAAATCCTTTTGTTTAACAGATAGGGTTAAATAGCATGTGCCTTGGGATGCCAGTGTGGCGTAATGTATTTTAAGCTGAGCAAAAAGTATTAACTATAATCCAAGTATGAGAAATCCTTTTGTTTAACAGATAGGGTTAAATAGCATGTGCCTTGAGATGCCAGTGTGGCCTAATGTATTTTACGCTGAACAAAAAGTAACAATAATCCAAGTATGAGAAATGCTTTTAGCAGATAGGGTTAAATAGCATGTGCCTTGGGATGCCAGTGTGGCGTAATGTATTTTAAGATGAGCAAAAAGTTTTAACTATAATCCAAGTATGAGAAATCCTTTTGTTTAACAGATAGGGTTAAATAGCATGTGCCTTGGGATGCCAGTGTGGCGTAATGTATTTTAAGCTGAGCAAAAAGTATTAACTATAATCCAAGTATGAGAACTCCTTTTGTTTAACAGATAGGGTTAAATAGCATGTGCCTTGGGATGCCAGTGTGGCCTAATGTATTTTAAGCTGAACAAAAAGTAACAATAATCCAAGTATGAGAAATGCTTTTAGCAGATAGGGTTAAATAGCATGTGCCTTGGGATGCCAGTGTGGCGTAATGTATTTTAAGCTGAACAAAAAGTAACAATAATCCAAGTATGAGGAATGCTTTTAGCAGATAGGGTTAAATAGCATGTGCCTTGGGATGCCAGTGTGGCGTAATGTATTTTAAGCTGAGCAAAAAGTATTAACTATAATCCAAGTATGAGAAATCCTTTTGTTTAACAGATAGGGTTAAATAGCATGTGCCTTGGGATGCCAGTGTGGCGTAATGTATTTTAAGATGAGCAAAAAGTATTAACTATAATCCAAGTATGAGAAATCCTTTTGTTTAACAGATAGGGTTAAATAGCATGTACCTTGGGTTGCCAGTGTGGCCTAATGTATTTTACGCTGAACAAAAAGTAACAATAATCCAAGTATGAGAACTCCTTTTGTTTAACAGATAGGGTTAAATAGCATGTGCCTTGGGATGCCAGTGTGGCATAATGTATTTTAAGCTGAACAAAAAGTAACAATAATCCAAGTATGAGAAATGCTTTTAGCAGATAGGGTTAAATAGCATGTGCCTTGGGATGCCAGTGTGGCGTAATGTATTTTAAGCTGAGCAAAAAGTATTAACTATAATCTAAGTATGAGAAATCCTTTTGTTTAACAGATAGGGTTAAATAGCATGTACCTTGGGATGCCAGTGTGGCCTAATGTATTTTAAGCTGAACAAAAAGTAACAATAATCCAAGTATGAGAAATCCTTTTGTTTAACAGATAGGGTTAAATAGCATGTGCCTTGGGATGCCATTGTGGCGTAATGTATTTTAAGCTGAGCAAAAAGTATTAACTATAATCCAAGTATGAGAACTCATTTTGTTTAACAGATAGGGTTAAATAGCATGTGCCTTGGGATGCCAGTGTGGCCTAATGTATTTTAAGCTGAACAAAAAGTAACAATAATCCGAATATGAGAAATCCTTTTGCTTAACAGATAGGGTTAAATAGCATTTGCCTTGGGATGCCAGTGTGGCGTAATGTATTTTAAGCTGAGCAAAAAGTATTAACTATAATCCAAGTATGAGAAATCCTTTTGTTCAACAGATAGGGTTAAATAGCATGTGCCTTGGGATGCCAGTGTGGCATAATGTATTTTAAGCTGAACAAAAAGTAACAATAATCCAAGTATGAGAAATGCTTTTAGCAGATAGGGTTAAATAGCATGTGCCTTGGGATGCCAGTGTGGCGTAATGTATTTTAAGCTGAGCAAAAAGTATTAACTATAATCTAAGTATGAGAAATCCTTTTGTTTAACAGATAGGGTTAAATAGCATGTACCTTGGGATGCCAGTGTGGCCTAATGTATTTTAAGCTGAACAAAAAGTAACAATAATCCAAGTATGAGAAATCCTTTTGTTTAACAGATAGGGTTAAATAGCATGTGCCTTGGGATGCCATTGTGGCGTAATGTATTTTAAGCTGAGCAAAAAGTATTAACTATAATCCAAGTATGAGAACTCATTTTGTTTAACAGATAGGGTTAAATAGCATGTGCCTTGGGATGCCAGTGTGGCCTAATGTATTTTAAGCTGAACAAAAAGTAACAATAATCCGAATATGAGAAATCCTTTTGCTTAACAGATAGGGTTAAATAGCATTTGCCTTGGGATGCCAGTGTGGCGTAATGTATTTTAAGCTGAGCAAAAAGTATTAACTATAATCCAAGTATGAGAACTCCTTTTGTTTAACAGATAGGGTTAAATAGCATGTGCTTTGGGATGCCAGTGTGGCCTAATGTATTTTAAGCTTAACAAAAAGTAACAATAATCCAAGTATGAGAAATCCTTTTGTTTAACAGATAGGGTTAAATAGCATGTGCCTTGGGATGCCATTGTGGCGTAATGTATTTTAAGCTGAGCAAAAAGTATTAACTATAATCCAAGTATGAGAACTCCTTTTGTTTAACAGATAGGGTTAAATAGCATGTGCCTTGGGATGCCAGTGTGGCCTAATGTATTTTAAGCTGAACAAAAAGTAACAATAATCCAAGTATGAGAAATCCTTTTGTTTAACAGATAGGGTTAAATAGCATGTGCCTTGGGATGCCAGTGTGGCCTAATGTATTTTAAGCTGAACAAAAAGTAACAATAATCCAAGTTTGAGAAATGCTTTTAGCAGATAGGGTTAAATAGCATGTGCCTTGGGATGCCAGTGTGGCGTAATGTATTTTAAGCTGAACAAAAAGTAACAATAATCCAAGTATGAGGAATGCTTTTAGCAGATAGGGTTAAATAGCATGTGCCTTGGGATGCCAGTGTGGCGTAATGTATTTTAAGCTGAGCAAAAAGTATTAACTATAATCCAAGTATGAGAAATCCTTTTGTTTAACAAATAGGGTTAAATAGCATGTGCCTTGAGATGCCAGTGTGGCCTAATGTATTTTACGCTGAACAAAAAGTAACAATAATCCAAGTATGAGAAATGCTTTTAGCAGATAGGGTTAAATAGCATGTGCCTTGGGATGCCAGTGTGGCGTAATGTATTTTAAGATGAGCAAAAAGTTTTAAATATAATCCAAGTATGAGAAATCCTTTTGTTTAACAGATAGGGTTAAATAGCATGTGCCTTGGGATGCCATTGTGGCGTAATGTATTTTAAGCTGAGCAAAAAGTATTAACTATAATCCAAGTATGAGAACTCCTTTTGTTTAACAGATAGGGTTAAATAGCATGTGCCTTGGGATGCCAGTGTGGCCTAATGTATTTTAAGCTGAACAAAAAGTAACAATAATCCAAGTATGAGAAATCCTTTTGTTTAACAGATAGGGTTAAATAGCATGTGCCTTGGGATGCCAGTGTGGCCTAATGTATTTTAAGCTGAAGAAAAAGTAACAATAATCCAAGTATGAGAAATCCTTTTGTTTAACAGATAGGGTTAAATAGCATGTGCCTTGGGATGCCAGTGTGGCGTAATGTATTTTAAGCTGAACAAAAAGTAACAATAATCCAAGTATGAGAAATGCTTTTAGCAGATAGTGTTAAATAGCATGTGCCTTGGGATGCCAGTGTGGCCTAATGTATTTTAAGCTGAACAAAAACTAACAATAATCCGAATATGAGAAATCCTTTTGCTTAACAGATAGGGTTAAATAGCATGTGCCTTGGGATGCCAGTGTGGCGTAATGTATTTTAAGCTGAGCAAAAAGTAACAATAATCCGAATATGAGAAATCCTTTTGCTTAACAGATAGGGTTAAATAGCATGTGCCTTGGGATGCCAGTGTGGCCTAATGTATTTTAAGCTGAACAAAAAGTAACAATAATCCGAATATGAGAAATCCTTTTGCTTAACAGATAGGGTTAAATAGCATGTGCCTTGGGATGCCAGTGTGGCGTAATGTATTTTAAACTGAGCAAAAAGTAACAATAATCTGAATATGAAAAATCCTTTTGCTTAACAGATAGGGTTAAATAGCATGTGCCTTGGGATGCCAGTGTGGCGTAATGTATTTTAATCTGAACAAAAAGTAACAATAATCCAAGTATGAGAAATTCTTTTAGCAGATAGTGTTAAATAGCATGTGTCTTGGGATGCCAGTGTGGCCTAATGTATTTTAAGCTGAACAAAAAGTAACAATAATCCGAATATGAGAAATCCTTTTGCTTAACAAATAGGGTTAAATAGCATGTGCCTTGGGATGCCAGTGTGGCGTAATGTATTTTAAGCTGAGCAAAAAGTATTAACTATAATCCAAGTATGAGAAATCCTTTTGTTTAACAGATAGGGTTAAATAGCATGTGCATTGGGATGCCAGTGTGGCCTAATGTATTTTAAGCTGAACAAAAGTAACAATAATCCAAGTATGAGAAATGCTTTTAGCAGATAGGGTTAAATAGCATGTGCCTTGGGATGCCAGTGTGGCATAATGTATTTTAAGCTGAACAAAAAGAAACAATAATCCAAGTATGAGAAATGCTTTTAGCAGATAGGGTTAAATAGCATGTGCCTTGGGATGCCAGTGTGGCCTAATGTATTTTAAGCTGAACAAAAAGTAACAATAATCCGAATATGAGAAATCCTTTTGCTTAACAGATAGGGTTAAATAGCATGTGCCTTGGGATGCCAGTGTGGCGTAATGTATTTTAAGCTGAGCAAAAAGTATTAACTATAATCCAAGTATGAGAAATCCTTTTGTTTAACAGATAGGGTTAAATAGCATGTGCCTTGGGATGCCAGTGTGGCATAATGTATTTTAAGCTGAACAAAAAGTAACAATAATCCAAGTATGAGAAATGCTTTTAGCAGATAGGGTTAAATAGCATGTGCCTTGGGATGCCA
This sequence comes from Gastrophryne carolinensis, assembly GCA_027917425.1. Lineage (NCBI taxonomy): Eukaryota > Metazoa > Chordata > Amphibia > Anura > Microhylidae > Gastrophryne > Gastrophryne carolinensis. The sequence goes on along the minus strand of CM051238.1, from coordinate 112,958,462 downwards.
GTGTGGCGTAATGTATTTTAAGCTGAGCAAAAAGTATTAACTATAATCTAAGTATGAGAAATCCTTTTGTTTAACAGATAGGGTTAAATAGCATGTACCTTGGGATGCCAGTGTGGCCTAATGTATTTTAAGCTGAACAAAAAGTAACAATAATCCAAGTATGAGAAATCCTTTTGTTTAACAGATAGGGTTAAATAGCATGTGCCTTGGGATGCCATTGTGGCGTAATGTATTTTAAGCTGAGCAAAAAGTATTAACTATAATCCAAGTATGAGAACTCATTTTGTTTAACAGATAGGGTTAAATAGCATGTGCCTTGGGATGCCAGTGTGGCCTAATGTATTTTAAGCTGAACAAAAAGTAACAATAATCCGAATATGAGAAATCCTTTTGCTTAACAGATAGGGTTAAATAGCATTTGCCTTGGGATGCCAGTGTGGCGTAATGTATTTTAAGCTGAGCAAAAAGTATTAACTATAATCCAAGTATGAGAAATCCTTTTGTTCAACAGATAGGGTTAAATAGCATGTGCCTTGGGATGCCAGTGTGGCATAATGTATTTTAAGCTGAACAAAAAGTAACAATAATCCAAGTATGAGAAATGCTTTTAGCAGATAGGGTTAAATAGCATGTGCCTTGGGATGCCAGTGTGGCGTAATGTATTTTAAGCTGAGCAAAAAGTATTAACTATAATCTAAGTATGAGAAATCCTTTTGTTTAACAGATAGGGTTAAATAGCATGTACCTTGGGATGCCAGTGTGGCCTAATGTATTTTAAGCTGAACAAAAAGTAACAATAATCCAAGTATGAGAAATCCTTTTGTTTAACAGATAGGGTTAAATAGCATGTGCCTTGGGATGCCATTGTGGCGTAATGTATTTTAAGCTGAGCAAAAAGTATTAACTATAATCCAAGTATGAGAACTCATTTTGTTTAACAGATAGGGTTAAATAGCATGTGCCTTGGGATGCCAGTGTGGCCTAATGTATTTTAAGCTGAACAAAAAGTAACAATAATCCGAATATGAGAAATCCTTTTGCTTAACAGATAGGGTTAAATAGCATTTGCCTTGGGATGCCAGTGTGGCGTAATGTATTTTAAGCTGAGCAAAAAGTATTAACTATAATCCAAGTATGAGAAATCCTTTTGTTCAACAGATAGGGTTAAATAGCATGTGCCTTGGGATGCCAGTGTGGCGTAATGTATTTTAAGCTGAACAAAAAGTAACAATAATCCAAGTATGAGAAATGCTTTTAGCAGATAGGGTTAAATAGCATGTGCCTTGGGATGCCAGTGTGGCGTAATGTATTTTAAGCTGAGCAAAAAGTTTTAACTATAATCCAAGTATGAGAAATCCTTTTGTTTAACAGATAGGGTTAAATAGCATGTGCCTTGGGATGCCAGTGTGGCCTAATGTATTTTAAGCTGAACAAAAAGTAACAATAATCCAAGTATGAGAAATCCTTTTGTTTAACAGATAGGGTTAAATAGCATGTGCCTTGGGATGCCATTGTGGCGTAATGTATTTTAAGCTGAGCAAAAAGTATTAACTATAATCCAAGTATGAGAACTCCTTTTGTTTAACAGATAGGGTTAAATAGCATGTGCCCTGGGATGCCAGTGTGGCCTAATGTATTTTAAGCTGAACAAAAAGTAACAATAATCCAAGTATGAGAACTCCTTTTGTTTAACAGATAGGGTTAAATAGCATGTGCCTTGGGATGCCAGTGTGGCCTAATGTATTTTAAGCTGAACAAAAAGTAACAATAATCCAAGTATGAGAAATCCTTTTGTTTAACAGATAGGGTTAAATAGCATGTGCCTTGGGATGCCAGTGTGGCCTAATGTATTTTAAGCTGAAGAAAAAGTAACAATAATCCAAGTATGAGAAATCCTTTTGTTTAACAGATAGGGTTAAATAGCATGTGCCTTGGGATGCCAGTGTGGCCTAATGTATTTTAAGCTGAACAAAAAGTAACAATAATCCAAGTATGAGAAATCCTTTTGTTTAACAGATAGGGTTAAATAGCATGTGCCTTGGGATGCCATTGTGGCGTAATGTATTTTAAGCTGAGCAAAAAGTATTAACTATAATCCAAGTATGAGAACTCCTTTTGTTTAACAGATAGGGTTAAATAGCATGTGCCTTGGGATGCCAGTGTGGCCTAATGTATTTTAAGCTGAACAAAAAGTAACAACAATCCAAGTATGTGAAATCCTTTTGTTTAACAGATAGGGTTAAATAGCATGTGCCTTGGGATGCCAGTGTGGCCTAATGTATTTTAAGCTGAACAAAAAGTAACAATAATCCAAGTTTGAGAAATGCTTTTAGCAGATAGGGTTAAATAGCATGTGCCTTGGGATGCCAGTGTGGCGTAATGTATTTTAAGCTGAACAAAAAGTAACAATAATCCAAGTATGAGGAATGCTTTTAGCAGATAGGGTTAAATAGCATGTGCCTTGGGATGCCAGTGTGGCGTAATGTATTTTAAGCTGAGCAAAAAGTATTAACTATAATCCAAGTATGAGAAATCCTTTTGTTTAACAGATAGGGTTAAATAGCATGTGCCTTGAGATGCCAGTGTGGCCTAATGTATTTTACGCTGAACAAAAAGTAACAATAATCCAAGTATGAGAAATGCTTTTAGCAGATAGGGTTAAATAGCATGTGCCTTGGGATGCCAGTGTGGCGTAATGTATTTTAAGATGAGCAAAAAGTTTTAACTATAATCCAAGTATGAGAAATCCTTTTGTTTAACAGATAGGGTTAAATAGCATGTGCCTTGGGATGCCAGTGTGGCGTAATGTATTTTAAGCTGAGCAAAAAGTATTAACTATAATCCAAGTATGAGAACTCCTTTTGTTTAACAGATAGGGTTAAATAGCATGTGCCTTGGGATGCCAGTGTGGCCTAATGTATTTTAAGCTGAACAAAAAGTAACAATAATCCAAGTATGAGAAATGCTTTTAGCAGATAGGGTTAAATAGCATGTGCCTTGGGATGCCAGTGTGGCGTAATGTATTTTAAGCTGAACAAAAAGTAACAATAATCCAAGTATGAGGAATGCTTTTAGCAGATAGGGTTAAATAGCATGTGCCTTGGGATGCCAGTGTGGCGTAATGTATTTTAAGCTGAGCAAAAAGTATTAACTATAATCCAAGTATGAGAAATCCTTTTGTTTAACAGATAGGGTTAAATAGCATGTGCCTTGGGATGCCAGTGTGGCGTAATGTATTTTAAGCTGAGCAAAAAGTATTAACTATAATCCAAGTATGAGAAATCCTTTTGTTTAACAGATAGGGTTAAATAGCATGTACCTTGGGTTGCCAGTGTGGCCTAATGTATTTTACGCTGAACAAAAAGTAACAATAATCCAAGTATGAGAACTCCTTTTGTTTAACAGATAGGGTTAAATAGCATGTGCCTTGGGATGCCAGTGTGGCATAATGTATTTTAAGCTGAACAAAAAGTAACAATAATCCAAGTATGAGAAATGCTTTTAGCAGATAGGGTTAAATAGCATGTGCCTTGGGATGCCAGTGTGGCGTAATGTATTTTAAGCTGAGCAAAAAGTATTAACTATAATCTAAGTATGAGAAATCCTTTTGTTTAACAGATAGGGTTAAATAGCATGTACCTTGGGATGCCAGTGTGGCCTAATGTATTTTAAGCTGAACAAAAAGTAACAATAATCCAAGTATGAGAAATCCTTTTGTTTAACAGATAGGGTTAAATAGCATGTGCCTTGGGATGCCAGTGTGGCATAATGTATTTTAAGCTGAACAAAAAGTAACAATAATCCAAGTATGAGAAATGCTTTTAGCAGATAGGGTTAAATAGCATGTGCCTTGGGATGCCAGTGTGGCGTAATGTATTTTAAGCTGAGCAAAAAGTATTAACTATAATCTAAGTATGAGAAATCCTTTTGTTTAACAGATAGGGTTAAATAGCATGTACCTTGGGATGCCAGTGTGGCCTAATGTATTTTAAGCTGAACAAAAAGTAACAATAATCCAAGTATGAGAAATCCTTTTGTTTAACAGATAGGGTTAAATAGCATGTGCCTTGGGATGCCATTGTGGCGTAATGTATTTTAAGCTGAGCAAAAAGTATTAACTATAATCCAAGTATGAGAACTCATTTTGTTTAACAGATAGGGTTAAATAGCATGTGCCTTGGGATGCCAGTGTGGCCTAATGTATTTTAAGCTGAACAAAAAGTAACAATAATCCGAATATGAGAAATCCTTTTGCTTAACAGATAGGGTTAAATAGCATTTGCCTTGGGATGCCAGTGTGGCGTAATGTATTTTAAGCTGAGCAAAAAGTATTAACTATAATCCAAGTATGAGAAATCCTTTTGTTCAACAGATAGGGTTAAATAGCATGTGCCTTGGGATGCCAGTGTGGCGTAATGTATTTTAAGCTGAACAAAAAGTAACAATAATCCAAGTATGAGAAATGCTTTTAGCAGATAGGGTTAAATAGCATGTGCCTTGGGATGCCAGTGTGGCGTAATGTATTTTAAGCTGAGCAAAAAGTTTTAACTATAATCCAAGTATGAGAAATCCTTTTGTTTAACAGATAGGGTTAAATAGCATGTGCCTTGGGATGCCAGTGTGGCCTAATGTATTTTAAGCTGAACAAAAAGTAACAATAATCCAAGTATGAGAAATCCTTTTGTTTAACAGATAGGGTTAAATAGCATGTGCCTTGGGATGCCAGTGTGGCCTAATGTATTTTAAGCTGAACAAAAAGTAACAACAATCCAAGTATGTGAAATCCTTTTGTTTAACAGATAGGGTTAAATAGCATGTGCCTTGGGATGCCAGTGTGGCCTAATGTATTTTAAGCTGAACAAAAAGTAACAATAATCCAAGTTTGAGAAATGCTTTTAGCAGATAGGGTTAAATAGCATGTGCCTTGGGATGCCAGTGTGGCGTAATGTATTTTAAGCTGAACAAAAAGTAACAATAATCCAAGTATGAGGAATGCTTTTAGCAGATAGGGTTAAATAGCATGTGCCTTGGGATGCCAGTGTGGCGTAATGTATTTTAAGCTGAGCAAAAAGTATTAACTATAATCCAAGTATGAGAAATCCTTTTGTTTAACAGATAGGGTTAAATAGCATGTGCCTTGAGATGCCAGTGTGGCCTAATGTATTTTACGCTGAACAAAAAGTAACAATAATCCAAGTATGAGAAATGCTTTTAGCAGATAGGGTTAAATAGCATGTGCCTTGGGATGCCAGTGTGGCGTAATGTATTTTAAGATGAGCAAAAAGTTTTAACTATAATCCAAGTATGAGAAATCCTTTTGTTTAACAGATAGGGTTAAATAGCATGTGCCTTGGGATGCCAGTGTGGCGTAATGTATTTTAAGCTGAGCAAAAAGTATTAACTATAATCCAAGTATGAGAACTCCTTTTGTTTAACAGATAGGGTTAAATAGCATGTGCCTTGGGATGCCAGTGTGGCCTAATGTATTTTAAGCTGAACAAAAAGTAACAATAATCCAAGTATGAGAAATGCTTTTAGCAGATAGGGTTAAATAGCATGTGCCTTGGGATGCCAGTGTGGCGTAATGTATTTTAAGCTGAACAAAAAGTAACAATAATCCAAGTATGAGGAATGCTTTTAGCAGATAGGGTTAAATAGCATGTGCCTTGGGATGCCAGTGTGGCGTAATGTATTTTAAGCTGAGCAAAAAGTATTAACTATAATCCAAGTATGAGAAATCCTTTTGTTTAACAGATAGGGTTAAATAGCATGTGCCTTGGGATGCCAGTGTGGCGTAATGTATTTTAAGCTGAGCAAAAAGTATTAACTATAATCCAAGTATGAGAAATCCTTTTGTTTAACAGATAGGGTTAAATAGCATGTACCTTGGGTTGCCAGTGTGGCCTAATGTATTTTACGCTGAACAAAAAGTAACAATAATCCAAGTATGAGAACTCCTTTTGTTTAACAGATAGGGTTAAATAGCATGTGCCTTGGGATGCCAGTGTGGCATAATGTATTTTAAGCTGAACAAAAAGTAACAATAATCCAAGTATGAGAAATGCTTTTAGCAGATAGGGTTAAATAGCATGTGCCTTGGGATGCCAGTGTGGCGTAATGTATTTTAAGCTGAGCAAAAAGTATTAACTATAATCTAAGTATGAGAAATCCTTTTGTTTAACAGATAGGGTTAAATAGCATGTACCTTGGGATGCCAGTGTGGCCTAATGTATTTTAAGCTGAACAAAAAGTAACAATAATCCAAGTATGAGAAATCCTTTTGTTTAACAGATAGGGTTAAATAGCATGTGCCTTGGGATGCCAGTGTGGCATAATGTATTTTAAGCTGAACAAAAAGTAACAATAATCCAAGTATGAGAAATGCTTTTAGCAGATAGGGTTAAATAGCATGTGCCTTGGGATGCCAGTGTGGCGTAATGTATTTTAAGCTGAGCAAAAAGTATTAACTATAATCTAAGTATGAGAAATCCTTTTGTTTAACAGATAGGGTTAAATAGCATGTACCTTGGGATGCCAGTGTGGCCTAATGTATTTTAAGCTGAACAAAAAGTAACAATAATCCAAGTATGAGAAATCCTTTTGTTTAACAGATAGGGTTAAATAGCATGTGCCTTGGGATGCCATTGTGGCGTAATGTATTTTAAGCTGAGCAAAAAGTATTAACTATAATCCAAGTATGAGAACTCATTTTGTTTAACAGATAGGGTTAAATAGCATGTGCCTTGGGATGCCAGTGTGGCCTAATGTATTTTAAGCTGAACAAAAAGTAACAATAATCCGAATATGAGAAATCCTTTTGCTTAACAGATAGGGTTAAATAGCATTTGCCTTGGGATGCCAGTGTGGCGTAATGTATTTTAAGCTGAGCAAAAAGTATTAACTATAATCCAAGTATGAGAAATCCTTTTGTTCAACAGATAGGGTTAAATAGCATGTGCCTTGGGATGCCAGTGTGGCGTAATGTATTTTAAGCTGAACAAAAAGTAACAATAATCCAAGTATGAGAAATGCTTTTAGCAGATAGGGTTAAATAGCATGTGCCTTGGGATGCCAGTGTGGCGTAATGTATTTTAAGCTGAGCAAAAAGTTTTAACTATAATCCAAGTATGAGAAATCCTTTTGTTTAACAGATAGGGTTAAATAGCATGTGCCTTGGGATGCCAGTGTGGCCTAATGTATTTTAAGCTGAACAAAAAGTAACAATAATCCAAGTATGAGAAATCCTTTTGTTTAACAGATAGGGTTAAATAGCATGTGCCTTGGGATGCCATTGTGGCGTAATGTATTTTAAGCTGAGCAAAAAGTATTAACTATAATCCAAGTATGAGAACTCCTTTTGTTTAACAGATAGGGTTAAATAGCATGTGCCCTGGGATGCCAGTGTGGCCTAATGTATTTTAAGCTGAACAAAAAGTAACAATAATCCAAGTATGAGAACTCCTTTTGTTTAACAGATAGGGTTAAATAGCATGTGCCTTGGGATGCCAGTGTGGCCTAATGTATTTTAAGCTGAACAAAAAGTAACAATAATCCAAGTATGAGAAATCCTTTTGTTTAACAGATAGGGTTAAATAGCATGTGCCTTGGGATGCCAGTGTGGCCTAATGTATTTTAAGCTGAAGAAAAAGTAACAATAATCCAAGTATGAGAAATCCTTTTGTTTAACAGATAGGGTTAAATAGCATGTGCCTTGGGATGCCAGTGTGGCCTAATGTATTTTAAGCTGAACAAAAAGTAACAATAATCCAAGTATGAGAAATCCTTTTGTTTAACAGATAGGGTTAAATAGCATGTGCCTTGGGATGCCATTGTGGCGTAATGTATTTTAAGCTGAGCAAAAAGTATTAACTATAATCCAAGTATGAGAACTCCTTTTGTTTAACAGATAGGGTTAAATAGCATGTGCCTTGGGATGCCAGTGTGGCCTAATGTATTTTAAGCTGAACAAAAAGTAACAACAATCCAAGTATGTGAAATCCTTTTGTTTAACAGATAGGGTTAAATAGCATGTGCCTTGGGATGCCAGTGTGGCCTAATGTATTTTAAGCTGAACAAAAAGTAACAATAATCCAAGTTTGAGAAATGCTTTTAGCAGATAGGGTTAAATAGCATGTGCCTTGGGATGCCAGTGTGGCGTAATGTATTTTAAGCTGAACAAAAAGTAACAATAATCCAAGTATGAGGAATGCTTTTAGCAGATAGGGTTAAATAGCATGTGCCTTGGGATGCCAGTGTGGCGTAATGTATTTTAAGCTGAGCAAAAAGTATTAACTATAATCCAAGTATGAGAAATCCTTTTGTTTAACAGATAGGGTTAAATAGCATGTGCCTTGAGATGCCAGTGTGGCCTAATGTATTTTACGCTGAACAAAAAGTAACAATAATCCAAGTATGAGAAATGCTTTTAGCAGATAGGGTTAAATAGCATGTGCCTTGGGATGCCAGTGTGGCGTAATGTATTTTAAGATGAGCAAAAAGTTTTAACTATAATCCAAGTATGAGAAATCCTTTTGTTTAACAGATAGGGTTAAATAGCATGTGCCTTGGGATGCCAGTGTGGCGTAATGTATTTTAAGCTGAGCAAAAAGTATTAACTATAATCCAAGTATGAGAACTCCTTTTGTTTAACAGATAGGGTTAAATAGCATGTGCCTTGGGATGCCAGTGTGGCCTAATGTATTTTAAGCTGAACAAAAAGTAACAATAATCCAAGTATGAGAAATGCTTTTAGCAGATAGGGTTAAATAGCATGTGCCTTGGGATGCCAGTGTGGCGTAATGTATTTTAAGCTGAACAAAAAGTAACAATAATCCAAGTATGAGGAATGCTTTTAGCAGATAGGGTTAAATAGCATGTGCCTTGGGATGCCAGTGTGGCGTAATGTATTTTAAGCTGAGCAAAAAGTATTAACTATAATCCAAGTATGAGAAATCCTTTTGTTTAACAGATAGGGTTAAATAGCATGTGCCTTGGGATGCCAGTGTGGCGTAATGTATTTTAAGCTGAGCAAAAAGTATTAACTATAATCCAAGTATGAGAAATCCTTTTGTTTAACAGATAGGGTTAAATAGCATGTACCTTGGGTTGCCAGTGTGGCCTAATGTATTTTACGCTGAACAAAAAGTAACAATAATCCAAGTATGAGAACTCCTTTTGTTTAACAGATAGGGTTAAATAGCATGTGCCTTGGGATGCCAGTGTGGCATAATGTATTTTAAGCTGAACAAAAAGTAACAATAATCCAAGTATGAGAAATGCTTTTAGCAGATAGGGTTAAATAGCATGTGCCTTGGGATGCCAGTGTGGCGTAATGTATTTTAAGCTGAGCAAAAAGTATTAACTATAATCTAAGTATGAGAAATCCTTTTGTTTAACAGATAGGGTTAAATAGCATGTACCTTGGGATGCCAGTGTGGCCTAATGTATTTTAAGCTGAACAAAAAGTAACAATAATCCAAGTATGAGAAATCCTTTTGTTTAACAGATAGGGTTAAATAGCATGTGCCTTGGGATGCCATTGTGGCGTAATGTATTTTAAGCTGAGCAAAAAGTATTAACTATAATCCAAGTATGAGAACTCATTTTGTTTAACAGATAGGGTTAAATAGCATGTGCCTTGGGATGCCAGTGTGGCCTAATGTATTTTAAGCTGAACAAAAAGTAACAATAATCCGAATATGAGAAATCCTTTTGCTTAACAGATAGGGTTAAATAGCATTTGCCTTGGGATGCCAGTGTGGCGTAATGTATTTTAAGCTGAGCAAAAAGTATTAACTATAATCCAAGTATGAGAAATCCTTTTGTTCAACAGATAGGGTTAAATAGCATGTGCCTTGGGATGCCAGTGTGGCATAATGTATTTTAAGCTGAACAAAAAGTAACAATAATCCAAGTATGAGAAATGCTTTTAGCAGATAGGGTTAAATAGCATGTGCCTTGGGATGCCAGTGTGGCGTAATGTATTTTAAGCTGAGCAAAAAGTATTAACTATAATCTAAGTATGAGAAATCCTTTTGTTTAACAGATAGGGTTAAATAGCATGTACCTTGGGATGCCAGTGTGGCCTAATGTATTTTAAGCTGAACAAAAAGTAACAATAATCCAAGTATGAGAAATCCTTTTGTTTAACAGATAGGGTTAAATAGCATGTGCCTTGGGATGCCATTGTGGCGTAATGTATTTTAAGCTGAGCAAAAAGTATTAACTATAATCCAAGTATGAGAACTCATTTTGTTTAACAGATAGGGTTAAATAGCATGTGCCTTGGGATGCCAGTGTGGCCTAATGTATTTTAAGCTGAACAAAAAGTAACAATAATCCGAATATGAGAAATCCTTTTGCTTAACAGATAGGGTTAAATAGCATTTGCCTTGGGATGCCAGTGTGGCGTAATGTATTTTAAGCTGAGCAAAAAGTATTAACTATAATCCAAGTATGAGAACTCCTTTTGTTTAACAGATAGGGTTAAATAGCATGTGCTTTGGGATGCCAGTGTGGCCTAATGTATTTTAAGCTTAACAAAAAGTAACAATAATCCAAGTATGAGAAATCCTTTTGTTTAACAGATAGGGTTAAATAGCATGTGCCTTGGGATGCCATTGTGGCGTAATGTATTTTAAGCTGAGCAAAAAGTATTAACTATAATCCAAGTATGAGAACTCCTTTTGTTTAACAGATAGGGTTAAATAGCATGTGCCTTGGGATGCCAGTGTGGCCTAATGTATTTTAAGCTGAACAAAAAGTAACAATAATCCAAGTATGAGAAATCCTTTTGTTTAACAGATAGGGTTAAATAGCATGTGCCTTGGGATGCCAGTGTGGCCTAATGTATTTTAAGCTGAACAAAAAGTAACAATAATCCAAGTTTGAGAAATGCTTTTAGCAGATAGGGTTAAATAGCATGTGCCTTGGGATGCCAGTGTGGCGTAATGTATTTTAAGCTGAACAAAAAGTAACAATAATCCAAGTATGAGGAATGCTTTTAGCAGATAGGGTTAAATAGCATGTGCCTTGGGATGCCAGTGTGGCGTAATGTATTTTAAGCTGAGCAAAAAGTATTAACTATAATCCAAGTATGAGAAATCCTTTTGTTTAACAAATAGGGTTAAATAGCATGTGCCTTGAGATGCCAGTGTGGCCTAATGTATTTTACGCTGAACAAAAAGTAACAATAATCCAAGTATGAGAAATGCTTTTAGCAGATAGGGTTAAATAGCATGTGCCTTGGGATGCCAGTGTGGCGTAATGTATTTTAAGATGAGCAAAAAGTTTTAAATATAATCCAAGTATGAGAAATCCTTTTGTTTAACAGATAGGGTTAAATAGCATGTGCCTTGGGATGCCAGTGTGGCCTAATGTATTTTAAGCTGAGCAAAAAGTATTAATTATAATCTAAGTATGAGAAATCCTTTTGTTTAACAGATAGGGTTAAATAGCATGTGCCTTGGGATGCCATTGTGGCGTAATGTATTTTAAGCTGAGCAAAAAGTATTAACTATAATCCAAGTATGAGAACTCCTTTTGTTTAACAGATAGGGTTAAATAGCATGTGCCTTGGGATGCCAGTGTGGCCTAATGTATTTTAAGCTGAACAAAAAGTAACAATAATCCAAGTATGAGAAATCCTTTTGTTTAACAGATAGGGTTAAATAGCATGTGCCTTGGGATGCCAGTGTGGCCTAATGTATTTTAAGCTGAAGAAAAAGTAACAATAATCCAAGTATGAGAAATCCTTTTGTTTAACAGATAGGGTTAAATAGCATGTGCCTTGGGATGCCAGTGTGGCCTAATGTATTTTAAGCTGAACAAAAAGTAACAATAATCCAAGTATGAGAAATCCTTTTGTTTAACAGATAGGGTTAAACAGCATGTGCCTTGGGATGCCAGTGTGGCGTAATGTATTTTAATCTGAACAAAAAGTAACAATAATCCAAGTATGAGAAATGCTTTTAGCAGATAGTGTTAAATAGCATGTGCCTTGGGATGCCAGTGTGGCCTAATGTATTTTAAGCTGAACAAAAAGTAACAATAATCCGAATATGAGAAATCCTTTTGCTTAACAGATAGGGTTAAATAGCATGTGCCTTGGGATGCCAGTGTGGCGTAATGTATTTTAAGCTGAGCAAAAAGTAACAATAATCCGAATATGAGAAATCCTTTTGCTTAACAGATAGGGTTAAATAGCATGTGCCTTGGGATGCCAGTGTGGCCTAATGTATTTTAAGCTGAACAAAAAGTAACAATAATCCGAATATGAGAAATCCTTTTGCTTAACAGATAGGGTTAAATAGCATGTGCCTTGGGATGCCAGTGTGGCGTAATGTATTTTAAGCTGAGCAAAAAGTAACAATAATCTGAATATGAAAAATCCTTTTGCTTAACAGATAGGGTTAAATAGCATGTGCCTTGGGATGCCAGTGTGGCGTAATGTATTTTAATCTGAACAAAAAGTAACAATAATCCAAGTATGAGAAATTCTTGTAGCAGATAGTGTTAAATAGCATGTGTCTTGGGATGCCAGTGTGGCCTAATGTATTTTAAGCTGAACAAAAAGTAACAATAATCCGAATATGAGAAATCCTTTTGCTTAACAAATAGGGTTAAATAGCATGTGCCTTGGGATGCCAGTGTGGCGTAATGTATTTTAAGCTGAGCAAAAAGTATTAACTATAATCCAAGTATGAGAAATCCTTTTGTTTAACAGATAGGGTTAAATAGCATGTGCATTGGGATGCCAGTGTGGCCTAATGTATTTTAAGCTGAACAAAAGTAACAATAATCCAAGTATGAGAAATGCTTTTAGCAGATAGGGTTAAATAGCATGTGCCTTGGGATGCCAGTGTGGCATAATGTATTTTAAGCTGAACAAAAAGAAACAATAATCCAAGTATGAGAAATGCTTTTAGCAGATAGGGTTAAATAGCATGTGCCTTGGGATGCCAGTGTGGCCTAATGTATTTTAAGCTGAACAAAAAGTAACAATAATCCGAATATGAGAAATCCTTTTGCTTAACAGATAGGGTTAAATAGCATGTGCCTTGGGATGCCAGTGTGGCGTAATGTATTTTAAGCTGAGCAAAAAGTATTAACTATAATCCAAGTATGAGAAATCCTTTTGTTTAACAGATAGGGTTAAATAGCATGTGCCTTGGGATGCCAGTGTGGCATAATGTATTTTAAGCTGAACAAAAAGTAACAATAATCCAAGTATGAGAAATGCTTTTAGCAGATAGGGTTAAATAGCATGTGCCTTGGGATGCCAGTGTGGCGTAATGTATTTTAAGCTGAGCAAAAAGTATTAACTATAATCTAAGTATGAGAAATCCTTTTGTTTAACAGATAGGGTTAAATAGCATGTACCTTGGGATGCCAGTGTGGCCTAATGTATTTTAAGCTGAACAAAAAGTAACAATAATCCAAGTATGAGAAATCCTTTTGTTTAACAGATAGGGTTAAATAGCATGTGCCTTGGGATGCCATTGTGGCGTAATGTATTTTAAGCTGAGCAAAAAGTATTAACTATAATCCAAGTATGAGAACTCATTTTGTTTAACAGATAGGGTTAAATAGCATGTGCCTTGGGATGCCAGTGTGGCCTAATGTATTTTAAGCTGAACAAAAAGTAACAATAATCCGAATATGAGAAATCCTTTTGCTTAACAGATAGGGTTAAATAGCATTTGCCTTGGGATGCCAGTGTGGCGTAATGTATTTTAAGCTGAGCAAAAAGTATTAACTATAATCCAAGTATGAGAAATCCTTTTGTTCAACAGATAGGGTTAAATAGCATGTGCCTTGGGATGCCAGTGTGGCATAATGTATTTTAAGCTGAACAAAAAGTAACAATAATCCAAGTATGAGAAATGCTTTTAGCAGATAGGGTTAAATAGCATGTGCCTTGGGATGCCAGTGTGGCGTAATGTATTTTAAGCTGAGCAAAAAGTATTAACTATAATCTAAGTATGAGAAATCCTTTTGTTTAACAGATAGGGTTAAATAGCATGTACCTTGGGATGCCAGTGTGGCCTAATGTATTTTAAGCTGAACAAAAAGTAACAATAATCCAAGTATGAGAAATCCTTTTGTTTAACAGATAGGGTTAAATAGCATGTGCCTTGGGATGCCATTGTGGCGTAATGTATTTTAAGCTGAGCAAAAAGTATTAACTATAATCCAAGTATGAGAACTCATTTTGTTTAACAGATAGGGTTAAATAGCATGTGCCTTGGGATGCCAGTGTGGCCTAATGTATTTTAAGCTGAACAAAAAGTAACAATAATCCGAATATGAGAAATCCTTTTGCTTAACAGATAGGGTTAAATAGCATTTGCCTTGGGATGCCAGTGTGGCGTAATGTATTTTAAGCTGAGCAAAAAGTATTAACTATAATCCAAGTATGAGAAATCCTTTTGTTCAACAGATAGGGTTAAATAGCATGTGCCTTGGGATGCCAGTGTGGCGTAATGTATTTTAAGCTGAACAAAAAGTAACAATAATCCAAGTATGAGAAATGCTTTTAGCAGATAGGGTTAAATAGCATGTGCCTTGGGATGCCAGTGTGGCGTAATGTATTTTAAGCTGAGCAAAAAGTTTTAACTATAATCCAAGTATGAGAAATCCTTTTGTTTAACAGATAGGGTTAAATAGCATGTGCCTTGGGATGCCAGTGTGGCCTAATGTATTTTAAGCTGAACAAAAAGTAACAATAATCCAAGTATGAGAAATCCTTTTGTTTAACAGATAGGGTTAAATAGCATGTGCCTTGGGATGCCATTGTGGCGTAATGTATTTTAAGCTGAGCAAAAAGTATTAACTATAATCCAAGTATGAGAACTCCTTTTGTTTAACAGATAGGGTTAAATAGCATGTGCCCTGGGATGCCAGTGTGGCCTAATGTATTTTAAGCTGAACAAAAAGTAACAAAAATCCAAGTATGAGAACTCCTTTTGTTTAACAGATAGGGTTAAATAGCATGTGCCTTGGGATGCCAGTGTGGCCTAATGTATTTTAAGCTGAACAAAAAGTAACAATAATCCAAGTATGAGAAATCCTTTTGTTTAACAGATAGGGTTAAATAGCATGTGCCTTGGGATGCCAGTGTGGCCTAATGTATTTTAAGCTGAAGAAAAAGTAACAATAATCCAAGTATGAGAAATCCTTTTGTTTAACAGATAGGGTTAAATAGCATGTGCCTTGGGATGCCAGTGTGGCCTAATGTATTTTAAGCTGAACAAAAAGTAACAATAATCCAAGTATGAGAAATCCTTTTGTTTAACAGATAGGGTTAAATAGCATGTGCCTTGGGATGCCATTGTGGCGTAATGTATTTTAAGATGAGCAAAAAGTATTAACTATAATCCAAGTATGAGAACTCCTTTTGTTTAACAGATAGGGTTAAATAGCATGTGCCTTGGGATGCCAGTGTGGCCTAATGTATTTTAAGCTGAACAAAAAGTAACAACAATCCAAGTATGTGAAATCCTTTTGTTTAACAGATAGGGTTAAATAGCATGTGCCTTGGGATGCCAGTGTGGCCTAATGTATTTTAAGCTGAACAAAAAGTAACAATAATCCAAGTTTGAGAAATGCTTTTAGCAGATAGGGTTAAATAGCATGTGCCTTGGGATGCCAGTGTGGCGTAATGTATTTTAAGCTGAACAAAAAGTAACAATAATCCAAGTATGAGGAATGCTTTTAGCAGATAGGGTTAAATAGCATGTGCCTTGGGATGCCAGTGTGGCGTAATGTATTTTAAGCTGAGCAAAAAGTATTAACTATAATCCAAGTATGAGAAATCCTTTTGTTTAACAGATAGGGTTAAATAGCATGTGCCTTGGGATGCCAGTGTGGCGTAATGTATTTTAAGCTGAGCAAAAAGTATTAACTATAATCCAAGTATGAGAAATCCTTTTGTTTAACAGATAGGGTTAAATAGCATGTGCCTTGAGATGCCAGTGTGGCCTAATGTATTTTACGCTGAACAAAAAGTAACAATAATCCAAGTATGAGAAATGCTTTTAGCAGATAGGGTTAAATAGCATGTGCCTTGGGATGCCAGTGTGGCGTAATGTATTTTAAGATGAGCAAAAAGTTTTAACTATAATCCAAGTATGAGAAATCCTTTTGTTTAACAGATAGGGTTAAATAGCATGTGCCTTGGGATGCCAGTGTGGCGTAATGTATTTTAAGCTGAGCAAAAAGTATTAACTATAATCCAAGTATGAGAACTCCTTTTGTTTAACAGATAGGGTTAAATAGCATGTGCCTTGGGATGCCAGTGTGGCCTAATGTATTTTAAGCTGAACAAAAAGTAACAATAATCCAAGTATGAGAAATGCTTTTAGCAGATAGGGTTAAATAGCATGTGCCTTGGGATGCCAGTGTGGCGTAATGTATTTTAAGCTGAACAAAAAGTAACAATAATCCAAGTATGAGGAATGCTTTTAGCAGATAGGGTTAAATAGCATGTGCCTTGGGATGCCAGTGTGGCGTAATGTATTTTAAGCTGAGCAAAAAGTATTAACTATAATCCAAGTATGAGAAATCCTTTTGTTTAACAGATAGGGTTAAATAGCATGTGCCTTGGGATGCCAGTGTGGCGTAATGTATTTTAAGCTGAGCAAAAAGTATTAACTATAATCCAAGTATGAGAAATCCTTTTGTTTAACAGATAGGGTTAAATAGCATGTACCTTGGGTTGCCAGTGTGGCCTAATGTATTTTACGCTGAACAAAAAGTAACAATAATCCAAGTATGAGAACTCCTTTTGTTTAACAGATAGGGTTAAATAGCATGTGCCTTGGGATGCCAGTGTGGCATAATGTATTTTAAGCTGAACAAAAAGTAACAATAATCCAAGTATGAGAAATGCTTTTAGCAGATAGGGTTAAATAGCATGTGCCTTGGGATGCCAGTGTGGCGTAATGTATTTTAAGCTGAGCAAAAAGTATTAACTATAATCTAAGTATGAGAAATCCTTTTGTTTAACAGATAGGGTTAAATAGCATGTACCTTGGGATGCCAGTGTGGCCTAATGTATTTTAAGCTGAACAAAAAGTAACAATAATCCAAGTATGAGAAATCCTTTTGTTTAACAGATAGGGTTAAATAGCATGTGCCTTGGGATGCCATTGTGGCGTAATGTATTTTAAGCTGAGCAAAAAGTATTAACTATAATCCAAGTATGAGAACTCATTTTGTTTAACAGATAGGGTTAAATAGCATGTGCCTTGGGATGCCAGTGTGGCCTAATGTATTTTAAGCTGAACAAAAAGTAACAATAATCCGAATATGAGAAATCCTTTTGCTTAACAGATAGGGTTAAATAGCATTTGCCTTGGGATGCCAGTGTGGCGTAATGTATTTTAAGCTGAGCAAAAAGTATTAACTATAATCCAAGTATGAGAAATCCTTTTGTTCAACAGATAGGGTTAAATAGCATGTGCCTTGGGATGCCAGTGTGGCATAATGTATTTTAAGCTGAACAAAAAGTAACAATAATCCAAGTATGAGAAATGCTTTTAGCAGATAGGGTTAAATAGCATGTGCCTTGGGATGCCAGTGTGGCGTAATGTATTTTAAGCTGAGCAAAAAGTATTAACTATAATCTAAGTATGAGAAATCCTTTTGTTTAACAGATAGGGTTAAATAGCATGTACCTTGGGATGCCAGTGTGGCCTAATGTATTTTAAGCTGAACAAAAAGTAACAATAATCCAAGTATGAGAAATCCTTTTGTTTAACAGATAGGGTTAAATAGCATGTGCCTTGGGATGCCATTGTGGCGTAATGTATTTTAAGCTGAGCAAAAAGTATTAACTATAATCCAAGTATGAGAACTCATTTTGTTTAACAGATAGGGTTAAATAGCATGTGCCTTGGGATGCCAGTGTGGCCTAATGTATTTTAAGCTGAACAAAAAGTAACAATAATCCGAATATGAGAAATCCTTTTGCTTAACAGATAGGGTTAAATAGCATTTGCCTTGGGATGCCAGTGTGGCGTAATGTATTTTAAGCTGAGCAAAAAGTATTAACTATAATCCAAGTATGAGAAATCCTTTTGTTCAACAGATAGGGTTAAATAGCATGTGCCTTGGGATGCCAGTGTGGCATAATGTATTTTAAGCTGAACAAAAAGTAACAATAATCCAAGTATGAGAAATGCTTTTAGCAGATAGGGTTAAATAGCATGTGCCTTGGGATGCCAGTGTGGCGTAATGTATTTTAAGCTGAGCAAAAAGTATTAACTATAATCTAAGTATGAGAAATCCTTTTGTTTAACAGATAGGGTTAAATAGCATGTACCTTGGGATGCCAGTGTGGCCTAATGTATTTTAAGCTGAACAAAAAGTAACAATAATCCAAGTATGAGAAATCCTTTTGTTTAACAGATAGGGTTAAATAGCATGTGCATTGGGATGCCATTGTGGCGTAATGTATTTTAAGCTGAGCAAAAAGTATTAACTATAATCCAAGTATGAGAAATCCTTTTGTTTAACAGATAGGGTTAAATAGCATGTGCCTTGGGATGCCAGTGTGGCCTAATGTATTTTAAGCTGAACAAAAAGTAACAATAATCCGAATATGAGAAATCCTTTTGCTTAACAGATAGGGTTAAATAGCATTTGCCTTGGGATGCCAGTGTGGCGTAATGTATTTTAAGCTGAGCAAAAAGTATTAACTATAATCCAAGTATGAGAAATCCTTTTGTTCAACAGATAGGGTTAAATAGCATGTGCCTTGGGATGCCAGTGTGGCATAATGTATTTTAAGCTGAACAAAAAGTAACAATAATCCAAGTATGAGAAATGCTTTTAGCAGATAGGGTTAAATAGCATGTGCCTTGGGATGCCAGTGTGGCGTAATGTATTTTAAGCTGAGCAAAAAGTATTAACTATAATCTAAGTATGAGAAATCCTTTTGTTTAACAGATAGGGTTAAATAGCATGTACCTTGGGATGCCAGTGTGGCCTAATGTATTTTAAGCTGAACAAAAAGTAACAATAATCCAAGTATGAGAAATCCTTTTGTTTAACAGATAGGGTTAAATAGCATGTGCCTTGGGATGCCATTGTGGCGTAATGTATTTTAAGCTGAGCAAAAAGTATTAACTATAATCCAAGTATGAGAACTCATTTTGTTTAACAGATAGGGTTAAATAGCATGTGCCTTGGGATGCCAGTGTGGCCTAATGTATTTTAAGCTGAACAAAAAGTAACAATAATCCGAATATGAGAAATCCTTTTGCTTAACAGATAGGGTTAAATAGCATTTGCCTTGGGATGCCAGTGTGGCGTAATGTATTTTAAGCTGAGCAAAAAGTAATAACTATAATCCAAGTATGAGAAATCCTTTTGTTCAACAGATAGGGTTAAATAGCATGTGCCTTGGGATGCCAGTGTGGCGTAATGTATTTTAAGCTGAACAAAAAGTAACAATAATCCAAGTATGAGAAATGCTTTTAGCAGATAGGGTTAAATAGCATGTGCCTTGGGATGCCAGTGTGGCGTAATGTATTTTAAGCTGAGCAAAAAGTTTTAACTATAATCCAAGTATGAGAAATCCTTTTGTTTAACAGATAGGGTTAAATAGCATGTGCCTTGGGATGCCAGTGTGGCCTAATGTATTTTAAGCTGAACAAAAAGTAACAATAATCCAAGTATGAGAAATCCTTTTGTTTAACAGATAGGGTTAAATAGCATGTGCCTTGGGATGCCATTGTGGCGTAATGTATTTTAAGCTGAGCAAAAAGTATTAACTATAATCCAAGTATGAGAACTCCTTTTGTTTAACAGATAGGGTTAAATAGCATGTGCCCTGGGATGCCAGTGTGGCCTAATGTATTTTAAGCTGAACAAAAAGTAACAATAATCCAAGTATGAGAACTCCTTTTGTTTAACAGATAGGGTTAAATAGCATGTGCCTTGGGATGCCAGTGTGGCCTAATGTATTTTAAGCTGAACAAAAAGTAACAATAATCCAAGTATGAGAAATCCTTTTGTTTAACAGATAGGGTTAAATAGCATGTGCCTTGGGATGCCAGTGTGGCCTAATGTATTTTAAGCTGAAGAAAAAGTAACAATAATCCAAGTATGAGAAATCCTTTTGTTTAACAGATAGGGTTAAATAGCATGTGCCTTGGGATGCCAGTGTGGCCTAATGTATTTTAAGATGAACAAAAAGTAACAATAATCCAAGTATGAGAAATCCTTTTGTTTAACAGATAGGGTTAAATAGCATGTGCCTTGGGATGCCATTGTGGCGTAATGTATTTTAAGCTGAGCAAAAAGTATTAACTATAATCCAAGTATGAGAACTCCTTTTGTTTAACAGATAGGGTTAAATAGCATGTGCCTTGGGATGCCAGTGTGGCCTAATGTATTTTAAGCTGAACAAAAAGTAACAACAATCCAAGTATGTGAAATCCTTTTGTTTAACAGATAGGGTTAAATAGCATGTGCCTTGGGATGCCAGTGTGGCCTAATGTATTTTAAGCTGAACAAAAAGTAACAATAATCCAAGTTTGAGAAATGCTTTTAGCAGATAGGGTTAAATAGCATGTGCCTTGGGATGCCAGTGTGGCGTAATGTATTTTAAGCTGAACAAAAAGTAACAATAATCCAAGTATGAGGAATGCTTTTAGCAGATAGGGTTAAATAGCATGTGCCTTGGGATGCCAGTGTGGCGTAATGTATTTTAAGCTGAGCAAAAAGTATTAACTATAATCCAAGTATGAGAAATCCTTTTGTTTAACAGATAGGGTTAAATAGCATGTGCCTTGGGATGCCAGTGTGGCGTAATGTATTTTAAGCTGAGCAAAAAGTATTAACTATAATCCAAGTATGAGAAATCCTTTTGTTTAACAGATAGGGTTAAATAGCATGTGCCTTGAGATGCCAGTGTGGCCTAATGTATTTTACGCTGAACAAAAAGTAACAATAATCCAAGTATGAGAAATGCTTTTAGCAGATAGGGTTAAATAGCATGTGCCTTGGGATGCCAGTGTGGCGTAATGTATTTTAAGATGAGCAAAAAGTTTTAACTATAATCCAAGTATGAGAAATCCTTTTGTTTAACAGATAGGGTTAAATAGCATGTGCCTTGGGATGCCAGTGTGGCGTAATGTATTTTAAGCTGAGCAAAAAGTATTAACTATAATCCAAGTATGAGAACTCCTTTTGTTTAACAGATAGGGTTAAATAGCATGTGCCTTGGGATGCCAGTGTGGCCTAATGTATTTTAAGCTGAACAAAAAGTAACAATAATCCAAGTATGAGAAATGCTTTTAGCAGATAGGGTTAAATAGCATGTGCCTTGGGATGCCAGTGTGGCGTAATGTATTTTAAGCTGAACAAAAAGTAACAATAATCCAAGTATGAGGAATGCTTTTAGCAGATAGGGTTAAATAGCATGTGCCTTGGGATGCCAGTGTGGCGTAATGTATTTTAAGCTGAGCAAAAAGTATTAACTATAATCCAAGTATGAGAAATCCTTTTGTTTAACAGATAGGGTTAAATAGCATGTGCTTTGGGATGCCAGTGTGGCGTAATGTATTTTAAGCTGAGCAAAAAGTTTTAACTATAATCCAAGTATGAGAAATCCTTTTGTTTAACAGATAGGGTTAAATAGCATGTGCCTTGGAATGCCAGTGTGGCCTAATGTATTTTAAGCTGAACAAAAAGTAACAATAATCCAAGTATGAGAAATCCTTTTGTTTAACAGATAGGGTTAAATAGCATGTGCCTTGGGATGCCATTGTGGCGTAATGTGTTTTAAGCTGAGCAAAAAGTATTAACTATAATCCAAGTATGAGAACTCCTTTTGTTTAACAGATAGGGTTAAATAGCATGTGCCCTGGGATGCCAGTGTGGCCTAATGTATTTTAAGCTGAACAAAAAGTAACAATAATCCAAGTATGAGAACTCCTTTTGTTTAACAGATAGGGTTAAATAGCATGTGCCTTGGGATGCCAGTGTGGCCTAATGTATTTTAAGCTGAACAAAAAGTAACAATAATCCAAGTATGAGAAATCCTTTTGTTTAACAGATAGGGTTAAATAGCATGTGCCTTGGGATGCCAGTGTGGCCTAATGTATTTTAAGCTGAAGAAAAAGTAACAATAATCCAAGTATGAGAAATCCTTTTGTTTAACAGATAGGGTTAAATAGCATGTGCCTTGGGATGCCAGTGTGGCCTAATGTATTTTAAGCTGAACAAAAAGTAACAATAATCCAAGTGTGAGAAATCCTTTTGTTTAACAGATAGGGTTAAATAGCATGTGCCTTGGGATGCCATTGTGGCGTAATGTATTTTAAGCTGAACAAAAAGTAACAATAATCCAAGTATGAGGAATGCTTTTAGCAGATAGGGTTAAATAGCATGTGCCTTGGGATGCCAGTGTGGCGTAATGTATTTTAAGCTGAACAAAAAGTAACAATAATCCAAGTATGAGGAATGCTTTTAGCAGATAGGGTTAAATAGCATGTGCCTTGGGATGCCAGTGTGGCGTAATGTATTTTAAGCTGAGCAAAAAGTATTAACTATAATCCAAGTATGAGAAATCCTTTTGTTTAACAGATAGGGTTAAATAGCATGTGCCTTGGGATGCCAGTGTGGCGTAATGTATTTTAAGCTGAGCAAAAAGTATTAACTATAATCCAAGTATGAGAAATCCTTTTGTTTAACAGATAGGGTTAAATAGCATGTGCCTTGAGATGCCAGTGTTGCCTAATGTATTTTACGCTGAACAAAAAGTAACAATAATCCAAGTATGAGAAATGCTTTTAGCAGATAGGGTTAAATAGCATGTGCCTTGGGATGCCAGTGTGGCGTAATGTATTTTAAGATGAGCAAAAAGTTTTAACTATAATCCAAGTATGAGAAATCCTTTTGTTTAACAGATAGGGTTAAATAGCATGTGCCTTGGGATGCCAGTGTGGCCTAATGTATTTTAAGCTGAGCAAAAAGTATTAATTATAATCTAAGTATGAGAAATCCTTTTGTTTAACAGATAGGGTTAAATAGCATGTGCCTTGGGATGCCAGTGTGGCGTAATGTATTTTAAGATGAACAAAAAGTTACAATAATCCAAGTATGAGAAATGCTTTTAGCAGATAGGGTTAAATAGCATGTGCCTTGGGATGCCAGTGTGGCGTAATGTATTTTAAGCTGAACAAAAAGTAACAATAATCCAAGTATGAGAAATCCTTTTGTTTAACAGATAGGGTTAAATAGCATGTGCCTTGGGATGCCATTGTGGCGTAATGTATTTTAAGCTGAGCAAAAAGTATTAACTATAATCCAAGTATGAGAACTCCTTTTGTTTAACAGATAGGGTTAAATAGCATGTGCCTTGGGATGCCAGTGTGGCCTAATGTATTTTAAGCTGAACAAAAAGTAACAATAATCCAAGTATGAGAAATGCTTTTAGCAGATAGGGTTAAATAGCATGTGCCTTGGGATGCCAGTGTGGCGTAATGTATTTTAAGCTGAACAAAAAGTAACAATAATCCAAGTATGAGGAATGCTTTTAGCAGATAGGGTTAAATAGCATGTGCCTTGGGATGCCAGTGTGGCGTAATGTATTTTAAGCTGAGCAAAAAGTATTAACTATAATCCAAGTATGAGAAATCCTTTTGTTTAACAGATAGGGTTAAATAGCATGTGCCTTGGGATGCCAGTGTGGCGTAATGTATTTTAAGCTGAGCAAAAAGTATTAACTATAATCCAAGTATGAGAAATCCTTTTGTTTAACAGATAGGGTTAAATAGCATGTACCTTGGGATGCCAGTGTGGCCTAATGTATTTTACGCTGAACAAAAAGTAACAATAATCCAAGTATGAGAACTCCTTTTGTTTAACAGATAGGGTTAAATAGCATGTGCCTTGGGATGCCAGTGTGGCATAATGTATTTTAAGCTGAACAAAAAGTAACAATAATCCAAGTATGAGAAATGCTTTTAGCAGATAGGGTTAAATAGCATGTGCCTTGGGATGCCAGTGTGGCGTAATGTATTTTAAGCTGAGCAAAAAGTATTAACTATAATCTAAGTATGAGAAATCCTTTTGTTTAACAGATAGGGTTAAATAGCATGTACCTTGGGATGCCAGTGTGGCCTAATGTATTTTAAGCTGAACAAAAAGTAACAATAATCCAAGTATGAGAAATCCTTTTGTTTAACAGATAGGGTTAAATAGCATGTGCCTTGGGATGCCATTGTTGCGTAATGTATTTTAAGCTGAGCAAAAAGTATTAACTATAATCCAAGTATGAGAACTCATTTTGTTTAACAGATAGGGTTAAATAGCATGTGCCTTGGGATGCCAGTGTGGCCTAATGTATTTTAAGCTGAACAAAAAGTAACAATAATCCGAATATGAGAAATCCTTTTGCTTAACAGATAGGGTTAAATAGCATTTGCCTTGGGATGCCAGTGTGGCGTAATGTATTTTAAGCTGAGCAAAAAGTAACAATAATCCAAGTATGAGAAATGCTTTTAGCAGATAGGGTTAAATAGCATGTGCCTTGGGATGCCAGTGTGGCGTAATGTATTTTAAGCTGAGCAAAAAGTTTTAACTATAATCCAAGTATGAGAAATCCTTTTGTTTAACAGATAGGGTTAAATAGCATGTGCCTTGGGATGCCAGTGTGGCCTAATGTATTTTAAGCTGAACAAAAAGTAACAATAATCCAAGTATGAGAAATCCTTTTGTTTAACAGATAGGGTTAAATAGCATGTGCCTTGGGATGCCATTGTGGCGTAATGTATTTTAAGCTGAGCAAAAAGTATTAACTATAATCCAAGTATGAGAACTCCTTTTGTTTAACAGATAGGGTTAAATAGCATGTGCCCTGGGATGCCAGTGTGGCCTAATGTATTTTAAGCTGAACAAAAAGTAACAATAATCCAAGTATGAGAACTCCTTTTGTTTAACAGATAGGGTTAAATAGCATGTGCCTTGGGATGCCAGTGTGGCCTAATGTATTTTAAGCTGAACAAAAAGTAACAATAATCCAAGTATGAGAAATCCTTTTGTTTAACAGATAGGGTTAAATAGCATGTGCCTTGGGATGCCAGTGTGGCCTAATGTATTTTAAGCTGAAGAAAAAGTAACAATAATCCAAGTATGAGAAATCCTTTTGTTTAACAGATAGGGTTAAATAGCATGTGCCTTGGGATGCCAGTGTGGCCTAATGTATTTTAAGCTGAACAAAAAGTAACAATAATCCAAGTATGAGAAATCCTTTTGTTTAACAGATAGGGTTAAATAGCATGTGCCTTGGGATGCCATTGTGGCGTAATGTATTTTAAGCTGAGCAAAAAGTATTAACTATAATCCAAGTATGAGAACTCCTTTTGTTTAACAGATAGGGTTAAATAGCATGTGCCTTGGGATGCCAGTGTGGCCTAATGTATTTTAAGCTGAACAAAAAGTAACAATAATCCAAGTATGAGAAATCCTTTTGTTTAACAGATAGGGTTAAATAGCATGTGCCTTGGGATGCCAGTGTGGCCTAATGTATTTTAAGCTGAACAAAAAGTAACAATAATCCAAGTTTGAGAAATGCTTTTAGCAGATAGGGTTAAATAGCATGTGCCTTGGGATGCCAGTGTGGCGTAATGTATTTTAAGCTGAGCAAAAAGTATTAACTATAATCCAAGTATGAGAAATCCTTTTGTTTAACAGATAGGGTTAAATAGCATGTGCCTTGGGATGCCAGTGTGGCGTAATGTATTTTAAGCTGAGCAAAAAGTATTAACTATAATCCAAGTATGAGAAATCCTTTTGTTTAACAGATAGGGTTAAATAGCATGTGCCTTGAGATGCCAGTGTGGCCTAATGTATTTTACGCTGAACAAAAAGTAACAATAATCCAAGTATGAGAAATGCTTTTAGCAGATAGGGTTAAATAGCATGTGCCTTGGGATGCCAGTGTGGCGTAATGTATTTTAAGATGCGCAAAAAGTTTTAACTATAATCCAAGTATGAGAAATCCTTTTGTTTAACAGATAGGGTTAAATAGCATGTGCCTTGGGATGCCAGTGTGGCCTAATGTATTTTAAGCTGAACAAAAAGTAACAATAATCCAAGTATGAGAAATCCTTTTGTTTAACAGATAGGGTTAAATAGCATGTGCCTTGGGATGCCATTGTGGCGTAATGTATTTTAAGCTGAGCAAAAAGTATTAACTATAATCCAAGTATGAGAACTCCTTTTGTTTAACAGATAGGGTTAAATAGCATGTGCCTTGGGATGCCAGTGTGGCCTAATGTATTTTAAGCTGAACAAAAAGTAACAATAATCCAAGTATGAGAAATCCTTTTGTTTAACAGATAGGGTTAAATAGCATGTGCCTTGGGATGCCAGTGTGGCGTAATGTATTTTAAGCTGAACAAAAAGTAACAATAATCCAAGTATGAGGAATGCTTTTAGCAGATAGGGTTAAATAGCATGTGCCTTGGGATGCCAGTGTGGCGTAATGTATTTTAAGCTGAGCAAAAAGTATTAACTATAATCCAAGTATGAGAAATCCTTTTGTTTAACAGATAGGGTTAAATAGCATGTGCCTTGGGATGCCAGTGTGGCGTAATGTATTTTAAGCTGAGCAAAAAGTATTAACTATAATCCAAGTATGAGAAATCCTTTTGTTTAACAGATAGGGTTAAATAGCATGTGCCTTGAGATGCCAGTGTGGCCTAATGTATTTTACGCTGAACAAAAAGTAACAATAATCCAAGTATGAGAAATGCTTTTAGCAGATAGGGTTAAATAGCATGTGCCTTGGGATGCCAGTGTGGCGTGATGTATTTTAAGATGAGCAAAAAGTTTTAACTATAATCCAAGTATGAGAAATCCTTTTGTTTAACAGATAGGGTTAAATAGCATGTGCCTTGGGATGCCAGTGTGGCCTAATGTATTTTAAGCTGAGCAAAAAGTATTAATTATAATCTAAGTATGAGAAATCCTTTTGTTTAACAGATAGGGTTAAATAGCATGTGCCTTGGGATGCCAGTGTGGCGTAATGTATTTTAAGATGAACAAAAAGTTACAATAATCCAAGTATGAGAAATGCTTTTAGCAGATAGGGTTAAATAGCATGTGCCTTGGGATGCCAGTGTGGCGTAATGTATTTTAAGCTGAACAAAAAGTAACAATAATCCAAGTATGAGAAATCCTTTTGTTTAACAGATAGGGTTAAATAGCATGTGCCTTGGGATGCCATTGTGGCGTAATGTATTTTAAGCTGAGCAAAAAGTATTAACTATAATCCAAGTATGAGAACTCCTTTTGTTTAACAGATAGGGTTAAATAGCATGTGCCTTGGGATGCCAGTGTGGCCTAATGTATTTTAAGCTGAACAAAAAGTAACAATAATCCAAGTATGAGAAATGCTTTTAGCAGATAGGGTTAAATAGCATGTGCCTTGGGATGCCAGTGTGGCGTAATGTATTTTAAGCTGAACAAAAAGTAACAATAATCCAAGTATGAGGAATGCTTTTAGCAGATAGGGTTAAATAGCATGTGCCTTGGGATGCCAGTGTGGCGTAATGTATTTTAAGCTGAGCAAAAAGTATTAACTATAATCCAAGTATGAGAAATCCTTTTGTTTAACAGATAGGGTTAAATAGCATGTGCCTTGGGATGCCAGTGTGGCGTAATGTATTTTAAGCTGAGCAAAAAGTATTAACTATAATCCAAGTATGAGAAATCCTTTTGTTTAACAGATAGGGTTAAATAGCATGTACCTTGGGATGCCAGTGTGGCCTAATGTATTTTACGCTGAACAAAAAGTAACAATAATCCAAGTATGAGAACTCCTTTTGTTTAACAGATAGGGTTAAATAGCATGTGCCTTGGGATGCCAGTGTGGCATAATGTATTTTAAGCTGAACAAAAAGTAACAATAATCCAAGTATGAGAAATGCTTTTAGCAGATAGGGTTAAATAGCATGTGCCTTGGGATGCCAGTGTGGCGTAATGTATTTTAAGCTGAGCAAAAAGTATTAACTATAATCTAAGTATGAGAAATCCTTTTGTTTAACAGATAGGGTTAAATAGCATGTACCTTGGGATGCCAGTGTGGCCTAATGTATTTTAAGCTGAACAAAAAGTAACAATAATCCAAGTATGAGAAATCCTTTTGTTTAACAGATAGGGTTAAATAGCATGTGCCTTGGGATGCCATTGTGGCGTAATGTATTTTAAGCTGAGCAAAAAGTATTAACTATAATCCAAGTATGAGAACTCATTTTGTTTAACAGATAGGGTTAAATAGCATGTGCCTTGGGATGCCAGTGTGGCCTAATGTATTTTAAGCTGAACAAAAAGTAACAATAATCCGAATATGAGAAATCCTTTTGCTTAACAGATAGCGTTAAATAGCATTTGCCTTGGGATGCCAGTGTGGCGTAATGTATTTTAAGCTGAGCAAAAAGTATTAACTATAATCCAAGTATGAGAAATCCTTTTGTTCAACAGATAGGGTTAAATAGCATGTGCCTTGGGATGCCAGTGTGGCGTAATGTATTTTAAGCTGAACAAAAAGTAACAATAATCCAAGTATGAGAAATGCTTTTAGCAGATAGGGTTAAATAGCATGTGCCTTGGGATGCCAGTGTGGCGTAATGTATTTTAAGCTGAGCAAAAAGTTTTAACTATAATCCAAGTATGAGAAATCCTTTTGTTTAACAGATAGGGTTAAATAGCATGTGCCTTGGGATGCCAGTGTGGCCTAATGTATTTTAAGCTGAACAAAAAGTAACAATAATCCAAGTATGAGAAATCCTTTTGTTTAACAGATAGGGTTAAATAGCATGTGCCTTGGGATGCCATTGTGGCGTAATGTATTTTAAGCTGAGCAAAAAGTATTAACTATAATCCAAGTATGAGAACTCCTTTTGTTTAACAGATAGGGTTAAATAGCATGTGCCCTGAGAACTCCTTTTGTTTAACAGATAGGGTTAAATAGCATGTGCCCTGGGATGCCAGTGTGGCCTAATGTATTTTAAGCTGAACAAAAAGTAACAATAATCCAAGTATGAGAACTCCTTTTGTTTAACAGATAGGGTTAAATAGCATGTGCCTTGGGATGCCAGTGTGGCCTAATGTATTTTAAGCTGAACAAAAAGTAACAATAATCCAAGTATGAGAAATCCTTTTGTTTAACAGATAGGGTTAAATAGCATGGGCCTTGGGATGCCAGTGTGGCCTAATGTATTTTAAGCTGAAGAAAAAGTAACAATAATCCAAGTATGAGAAATCCTTTTGTTTAACAGATAGGGTTAAATAGCATGTGCCTTGGGAGGCCAGTGTGGCCTAATGTATTTTAAGCTGAACAAAAAGTAACAATAATCCAAGTATGAGAAATCCTTTTGTTTAACAGATAGGGTTAAATAGCATGTGCCTTGGGATGCCATTGTGGCGTAATGTATTTTAAGCTGAGCAAAAAGTATTAACTATAATCCAAGTATGAGAACTCCTTTTGTTTAACAGATAGGGTTAAATAGCATGTGCCTTGGGATGCCAGTGTGGCCTAATGTATTTTAAGCTGAACAAAAAGTAACAATAATCCAAGTATGAGAAATCCTTTTGTTTAACAGATAGGGTTAAATAGCATGTGCCTTGGGATGCCAGTGTGGCCTAATGTATTTTAAGCTGAACAAAAAGTAACAATAATCCAAGTTTGAGAAATGCTTTTAGCAGATAGGGTTAAATAGCATGTGCCTTGGGATGCCAGTGTGGCGTAATGTATTTTAAGCTGAACAAAAAGTAACAATAATCCAAGTATGAGGAATGCTTTTAGCAGATAGGGTTAAATAGCATGTGCCTTGGGATGCCAGTGTGGCGTAATGTATTTTAAGCTGAGCAAAAAGTATTAACTATAATCCAAGTATGAGAAATCCTTTTGTTTAACAGATAGGGTTAAATAGCATGTGCCTTGGGATGCCAGTGTGGCGTAATGTATTTTAAGCTGAGCAAAAAGTATTAACTATAATCCAAGTATGAGAAATCCTTTTGTTTAACAGATAGGGTTAAATAGCATGTGCCTTGAGATGCCAGTGTGGCCTAATGTATTTTACGCTGAACAAAAAGTAACAATAATCCAAGTATGAGAAATGCTTTTAGCAGATAGGGTTAAATAGCATGTGCCTTGGGATGCCAGTGTGGCGTAATGTATTTTAAGATGAGCAAAAAGTTTTAACTATAATCCAAGTATGAGAAATCCTTTTGTTTAACAGATAGGGTTAAATAGCATGTGCCTTGGGATGCCAGTGTGGCCTAATGTATTTTAAGCTGAGCAAAAAGTATTAATTATAATCTAAGTATGAGAAATCCTTTTGTTTAACAGATAGGGTTAAATAGCATGTGCCTTGGGATGCCAGTGTGGCGTAATGTATTTTAAGATGAACAAAAAGTTACAATAATCCAAGTATGAGAAATGCTTTTAGCAGATAGGGTTAAATAGCATGTGCCTTGGGATGCCAGTGTGGCGTAATGTATTTTAAGCTGAACAAAAAGTAACAATAATCCAAGTATGAGAAATCCTTTTGTTTAACAGATAGGGTTAAATAGCATGTGCCTTGGGATGCCATTGTGGCGTAATGTATTTTAAGCTGAGCAAAAAGTATTAACTATAATCCAAGTATGAGAACTCCTTTTGTTTAACAGATAGGGTTAAATAGCATGTGCCTTGGGATGCCAGTGTGGCCTAATGTATTTTAAGCTGAACAAAAAGTAACAATAATCCAAGTATGAAAAATGCTTTTAGCAGATAGGGTTAAATAGCATGTGCCTTGGGATGCCAGTGTGGCGTAATGTATTTTAAGCTGAACAAAAAGTAACAATAATCCAAGTATGAGGAATGCTTTTAGCAGATAGGGTTAAATAGCATGTGCCTTGGGATGCCAGTGTGGCGTAATGTATTTTAAGCTGAGCAAAAAGTATTAACTATAATCCAAGTATGAGAAATCCTTTTGTTTAACAGATAGGGTTAAATAGCATGTGCCTTGGGATGCCAGTGTGGCGTAATGTATTTTAAGCTGAGCAAAAAGTATTAACTATAATCCAAGTATGAGAAATCCTTTTGTTTAACAGATAGGGTTAAATAGCATGTACCTTGGGATGCCAGTGTGGCCTAATGTATTTTACGCTGAACAAAAAGTAACAATAATCCAAGTATGAGAACTCCTTTTGTTTAACAGATAGGGTTAAATAGCATGTGCCTTGGGATGCCAGTGTGGCATAATGTATTTTAAGCTGAACAAAAAGTAACAATAATCCAAGTATGAGAAATGCTTTTAGCAGATAGGGTTAAATAGCATGTGCCTTGGGATGCCAGTGTGGCGTAATGTATTTTAAGCTGAGCAAAAAGTATTAACTATAATCCAAGTATGAGAAATCCTTTTGTTTAACAGATAGGGTTAAATAGCATGTGCCTTGGGATGCCATTGTGGCGTAATGTATTTTAAGCTGAGCAAAAAGTATTAACTATAATCCAAGTATGAGAACTCATTTTGTTTAACAGATAGGGTTAAATAGCATGTGCCTTGGGATGCCAGTGTGGCCTAATGTATTTTAAGCTGAACAAAAAGTAACAATAATCCGAATATGAGAAATCCTTTTGCTTAACAGATAGGGTTAAATAGCATTTGCCTTGGGATGCCAGTGTGGCGTAATGTATTTTAAGCTGAGCAAAAAGTATTAACTATAATCCAAGTATGAGAAATCCTTTTGTTCAACAGATAGGGTTAAATAGCATGTGCCTTGGGATGCCAGTGTGGCGTAATGTATTTTAAGCTGAACAAAAAGTAACAATAATCCAAGTATGAGAAATGCTTTTAGCAGATAGGGTTAAATAGCATGTGCCTTGGGATGCCAGTGTGGCGTAATGTATTTTAAGCTGAGCAAAAAGTTTTAACTATAATCCAAGTATGAGAAATCCTTTTGTTTAACAGATAGGGTTAAATAGCATGTGCCTTGGGATGCCAGTGTGGCCTAATGTATTTTAAGCTGAACAAAAAGTAACAATAATCCAAGTATGAGAAATCCTTTTGTTTAACAGATAGGGTTAAATAGCATGTGCCTTGGGATGCCATTGTGGCGTAATGTATTTTAAGCTGAGCAAAAAGTATTAACTATAATCCAAGTATGAGAACTCCTTTTGTTTAACAGATAGGGTTAAATAGCATGTGCCCTGGGATGCCAGTGTGGCCTAATGTATTTTAAGCTGAACAAAAAGTAACAATAATCCAAGTATGAGAACTCCTTTTGTTTAACAGATAGGGTTAAATAGCATGTGCCTTGGGATGCCAGTGTGGCCTAATGTATTTTAAGCTGAACAAAAAGTAACAATAATCCAAGTATGAGAAATCCTTTTGTTTAACAGATAGGGTTAAATAGCATGTGCCTTGGGATGCCAGTGTGGCCTAATGTATTTTAAGCTGAAGAAAAAGTAACAATAATCCAAGTATGAGAAATCCTTTTGTTTAACAGATAGGGTTAAATAGCATGTGCCTTGGGATGCCAGTGTGGCCTAATGTATTTTAAGCTGAACAAAAAGTAACAATAATCCAAGTATGAGAAATCCTTTTGTTTAACAGATAGGGTTAAATAGCATGTGCCTTGGGATGCCATTGTGGCGTAATGTATTTTAAGCTGAGCAAAAAGTATTAACTATAATCCAAGTATGAGAACTCCATTTGTTTAACAGATAGGGTTAAATAGCATGTGCCTTGGGATGCCAGTGTGGCCTAATGTATTTTAAGCTGAACAAAAAGTAACAATAATCCAAGTATGAGAAATCCTTTTGTTTAACAGATAGGGTTAAATAGCATGTGCCTTGGGATGCCAGTGTGGCCTAATGTATTTTAAGCTGAACAAAAAGTAACAATAATCCAAGTTTGAGAAATGCTTTTAGCAGATAGGGTTAAATAGCATGTGCCTTGGGATGCCAGTGTGGCGTAATGTATTTTAAGCTGAACAAAAAGTAACAATAATCCAAGTATGAGGAATGCTTTTAGCAGATAGGGTTAAATAGCATGTGCCTTGGGATGCCAGTGTGGCGTAATGTATTTTAAGCTGAGCAAAAAGTATTAACTATAATCCAAGTATGAGAAATCCTTTTGTTTAACAGATAGGGTTAAATAGCATGTGCCTTGGGATGCCAGTGTGGCGTAATGTATTTTAAGCTGAGCAAAAAGTATTAACTATAATCCAAGTATGAGAAATCCTTTTGTTTAACAGATAGGGTTAAATAGCATGTGCCTTGAGATGCCAGTGTGGCCTAATGTATTTTACGCTGAACAAAAAGTAACAATAATCCAAGTATGAGAAATGCTTTTAGCAGATAGGGTTAAATAGCATGTGCCTTGGGATGCCAGTGTGGCGTAATGTATTTTAAGATGAGCAAAAAGTTTTAACTATAATCCAAGTATGAGAAATCCTTTTGTTTAACAGATAGGGTTAAATAGCATGTGCCTTGGGATGCCAGTGTGGCCTAATGTATTTTAAGCTGAGCAAAAAGTATTAATTATAATCTAAGTATGAGAAATCCTTTTGTTTAACAGATAGGGTTAAATAGCATGTGCCTTGGGATGCCAGTGTGGCGTAATGTATTTTAAGATGAACAAAAAGTTACAATAATCCAAGTATGAGAAATGCTTTTAGCAGATAGGGTTAAATAGCATGTGCCTTGGGATGCCAGTGTGGCGTAATGTATTTTAAGCTGAACAAAAAGTAACAATAATCCAAGTATGAGAAATCCTTTTGTTTAACAGATAGGGTTAAATAGCATGTGCCTTGGGATGCCATTGTGGCGTAATGTATTTTAAGCTGAGCAAAAAGTATTAACTATAATCCAAGTATGAGAACTCCTTTTGTTTAACAGATAGGGTTAAATAGCATGTGCCTTGGGATGCCAGTGTGGCCTAATGTATTTTAAGCTGAACAAAAAGTAACAATAATCCAAGTATGAGAAATGCTTTTAGCAGATAGGGTTAAATAGCATGTGCCTTGGGATGCCAGTGTGGCGTAATGTATTTTAAGCTGAACAAAAAGTAACAATAATCCAAGTATGAGGAATGCTTTTAGCAGATAGGGTTAAATAGCATGTGCCTTGGGATGCCAGTGTGGCGTAATGTATTTTAAGCTGAGCAAAAAGTATTAACTATAATCCAAGTATGAGAAATCCTTTTGTTTAACAGATAGGGTTAAATAGCATGTGCCTTGGGATGCCAGTGTGGCGTAATGTATTTTAAGCTGAGCAAAAAGTATTAACTATAATCCAAGTATGAGAAATCCTTTTGTTTAACAGATAGGGTTAAATAGCATGTACCTTGGGATGCCAGTGTGGCCTAATGTATTTTACGCTGAACAAAAAGTAACAATAATCCAAGTATGAGAAATGCTTTTAGCAGATAGGGTTAAATAGCATGTGCCTTGGGATGCCAGTGTGGCCTAATTTATTTTAAGCTGAACAAAAAGTAACAATAATCCGAATATGAGAAATCCTTTTGCTTAACAGATAGGGTTAAATAGCATGTGCCTTGGGATGCCAGTGTGGCGTAATGTATTTTAAGCTGAGCAAAAAGTATTAACTATAATCCAAGTATGAGAAATCCTTTTGTTTAACAGATAGGGTTAAATAGCATGTGCATTGGGATGCCAGTGTGGCATAATGTATTTTAAGCTGAACAAAAAGTAACAATAATCCAAGTATGAGAAATCCTTTTGTTTAACAGATAGGGTTAAATAGCATGTGCCTTGGGATGCCATTGTGGCGTAATGTATTTTAAGCTGAGCAAAAAGTATTAACTATAATCCAAGTATGAGAACTCCTTTTGTTTAACAGATAGGGTTAAATAGCATGTGCCTTGGGATGCCATTGTGGCGTAATGTATTTTAAGCTGAGCAAAAAGTATTAACTATAATCCAAGTATGAGAAATCCTTTTGTTTAACAGATAGGGTTAAATAGCATGTGCCTTGGGATGCCAGT
Source organism: Gastrophryne carolinensis (assembly GCA_027917425.1). Taxonomy (NCBI): domain Eukaryota; kingdom Metazoa; phylum Chordata; class Amphibia; order Anura; family Microhylidae; genus Gastrophryne; species Gastrophryne carolinensis. The sequence continues at coordinate 112,923,447 of CM051238.1, read as the reverse complement.
GTGGCCTAATGTATTTTAAGCTGAACAAAAAGTAACAATAATCCAAGTATGAGAAATCCTTTTGTTTAACAGATAGGGTTAAATAGCATGTGCCTTGGGATGCCAGTGTGGCCTAATGTATTTTAAGCTGAACAAAAAGTAACAATAATCCAAGTTTGAGAAATGCTTTTAGCAGATAGGGTTAAATAGCATGTGCCTTGGGATGCCAGTGTGGCGTAATGTATTTTAAGCTGAACAAAAAGTAACAATAATCCAAGTATGAGGAATGCTTTTAGCAGATAGGGTTAAATAGCATGTGCCTTGGGATGCCAGTGTGGCGTAATGTATTTTAAGCTGAGCAAAAAGTATTAACTATAATCCAAGTATGAGAAATCCTTTTGTTTAACAAATAGGGTTAAATAGCATGTGCCTTGAGATGCCAGTGTGGCCTAATGTATTTTACGCTGAACAAAAAGTAACAATAATCCAAGTATGAGAAATGCTTTTAGCAGATAGGGTTAAATAGCATGTGCCTTGGGATGCCAGTGTGGCGTAATGTATTTTAAGATGAGCAAAAAGTTTTAACTATAATCCAAGTATGAGAAATCCTTTTGTTTAACAGATAGGGTTAAATAGCATGTGCCTTGGGATGCCAGTGTGGCCTAATGTATTTTAAGCTGAGCAAAAAGTATTAATTATAATCTAAGTATGAGAAATCCTTTTGTTTAACAGATAGGGTTAAATAGCATGTGCCTTGGGATGCCAGTGTGGCGTAATGTATTTTAAGATGAACAAAAAGTTACAATAATCCAAGTATGAGAAATGCTTTTAGGAGATAGGGTTAAATAGCATGTGCCTTGGGATGCCAGTGTGGCGTAATGTATTTTAAGCTGAGCAAAAAGTATTAACTATAATCCAAGTATGAGAACTCCTTTTGTTTAACAGATAGGGTTAAATAGCATGTGCCTTGGGATGCCAGTGTGGCCTAATGTATTTTAAGCTGAGCAAAAAGTATTAATTATAATCTAAGTATGAGAAATCGTTTTGTTTAACAGATATGGTTAAATAGCATGTGCCTTGGGATGCCAGTGTGGCCTAATGTATTTTAAGATGAACAAAAAGTAACAATAATCCAAGTATGAGAAATGCTTTTAGCAGATAGGGTTAAATAGCATGTGCCTTGGGATGCCAGTGTGGCATAATGTATTTTAAGCTGAACAAAAAGTAACAATAATCCAAGTATGAGAAATGCTTTTAGCAGATAGGGTTAAATAGCATGTGCCTTGGGATGCCAGTGTGGCCTAATGTATTTTAAGCTGAACAAAAAGTAACAATAATCCGAATATGAGAACTCCTTTTGCTTAACAGATAGGGTTAAATAGCATGTGCCTTGGGATGCCAGTGTGGCGTAATGTATTTTAAGCTGAGCAAAAAGTATTAATTATAATCTAAGTATGAGAAATCCTTTTGTTTAACAGATAGGGTTAAATAGCATGTGCCTTGGGATGCCAGTGTGGCCTAATGTATTTTAAGCTGAACAAAAAGTAACAATAATCCAAGTTTGAGAAATGCTTTTAGCAGATAGGGTTAAATAGCATGTGCCTTGGGATGCCAGTGTGGCGTAATGTATTTTAAGCTGAACAAAAAGTAACAATAATCCAAGTATGAGGAATGCTTTTAGCAGATAGGGTTAAATAGCATGTGCCTTGGGATGCCAGTGTGGCGTAATGTATTTTAAGCTGAGCAAAAAGTATTAACTATAATCCAAGTATGAGAAATCCTTTTGTTTAACAGATAGGGTTAAATAGCATGTGCCTTGGGATGCCAGTGTGGCGTAATGTATTTTAAGCTGAGCAAAAAGTATTAACTATAATCCAAGTATGAGAAATCCTTTTGTTTAACAGATAGGGTTAAATAGCATGTGCCTTGAGATGCCAGTGTGGCCTAATGTATTTTACGCTGAACAAAAAGTAACAATAATCCAAGTATGAGAAATGCTTTTAGCAGATAGGGTTAAATAGCATGTGCCTTGGGATGCCAGTGTGGCGTAATGTATTTTAAGATGAGCAAAAAGTTTTAACTATAATCCAAGTATGAGAAATCCTTTTGTTTAACAGATAGGGTTAAATAGCATGTGCCTTGGGATGCCAGTGTGGCCTAATGTATTTTAAGCTGAGCAAAAAGTATTAATTATAATCTAAGTATGAGAAATCCTTTTGTTTAACAGATAGGGTTAAATAGCATGTGCCTTGGGATGCCAGTGTGGCGTAATGTATTTTAAGATGAACAAAAAGTTACAATAATCCAAGTATGAGAAATGCTTTTAGCAGATAGGGTTAAATAGCATGTGCCTTGGGATGCCAGTGTGGCGTAATGTATTTTAAGCTGAACAAAAAGTAACAATAATCCAAGTATGAGAAATCCTTTTGTTTAACAGATAGGGTTAAATAGCATGTGCCTTGGGATGCCATTGTGGCGTAATGTATTTTAAGCTGAGCAAAAAGTATTAACTATAATCCAAGTATGAGAACTCCTTTTGTTTAACAGATAGGGTTAAATAGCATGTGCCTTGGGATGCCAGTGTGGCCTAATGTATTTTAAGCTGAACAAAAAGTAACAATAATCCAAGTATGAGAAATGCTTTTAGCAGATAGGGTTAAATAGCATGTGCCTTGGGATGCCAGTGTGGCGTAATGTATTTTAAGCTGAACAAAAAGTAACAATAATCCAAGTATGAGGAATGCTTTTAGCAGATAGGGTTAAATAGCATGTGCCTTGGGATGCCAGTGTGGCGTAATGTATTTTAAGCTGAGCAAAAAGTATTAACTATAATCCAAGTATGAGAAATCCTTTTGTTTAACAGATAGGGTTAAATAGCATGTGCCTTGGGATGCCAGTGTGGCGTAATGTATTTTAAGCTGAGCAAAAAGTATTAACTATAATCCAAGTATGAGAAATCCTTTTGTTTAACAGATAGGGTTAAATAGCATGTACCTTGGGATGCCAGTGTGGCCTAATGTATTTTACGCTGAACAAAAAGTAACAATAATCCAAGTATGAGAAATGCTTTTAGCAGATAGGGTTAAATAGCATGTGCCTTGGGATGCCAGTGTGGCCTAATTTATTTTAAGCTGAACAAAAAGTAACAATAATCCGAATATGAGAAATCCTTTTGCTTAACAGATAGGGTTAAATAGCATGTGCCTTGGGATGCCAGTGTGGCGTAATGTATTTTAAGCTGAGCAAAAAGTATTAACTATAATCCAAGTATGAGAAATCCTTTTGTTTAACAGATAGGGTTAAATAGCATGTGCATTGGGATGCCAGTGTGGCATAATGTATTTTAAGCTGAACAAAAAGTAACAATAATCCAAGTATGAGAAATCCTTTTGTTTAACAGATAGGGTTAAATAGCATGTGCCTTGGGATGCCATTGTGGCGTAATGTATTTTAAGCTGAGCAAAAAGTATTAACTATAATCCAAGTATGAGAACTCCTTTTGTTTAACAGATAGGGTTAAATAGCATGTGCCTTGGGATGCCATTGTGGCGTAATGTATTTTAAGCTGAGCAAAAAGTATTAACTATAATCCAAGTATGAGAAATCCTTTTGTTTAACAGATAGGGTTAAATAGCATGTGCCTTGGGATGCCAGTGTGGCCTAATGTATTTTAAGCTGAACAAAAAGTAACAATAATCCAAGTATGAGAAATCCTTTTGTTTAACAGATAGGGTTAAATAGCATGTGCCTTGGGATGCCAGTGTGGCCTAATGTATTTTAAGCTGAACAAAAAGTAACAATAATCCAAGTTTGAGAAATGCTTTTAGCAGATAGGGTTAAATAGCATGTGCCTTGGGATGCCAGTGTGGCGTAATGTATTTTAAGCTGAACAAAAAGTAACAATAATCCAAGTATGAGGAATGCTTTTAGCAGATAGGGTTAAATAGCATGTGCCTTGGGATGCCAGTGTGGCGTAATGTATTTTAAGCTGAGCAAAAAGTATTAACTATAATCCAAGTATGAGAAATCCTTTTGTTTAACAAATAGGGTTAAATAGCATGTGCCTTGAGATGCCAGTGTGGCCTAATGTATTTTACGCTGAACAAAAAGTAACAATAATCCAAGTATGAGAAATGCTTTTAGCAGATAGGGTTAAATAGCATGTGCCTTGGGATGCCAGTGTGGCGTAATGTATTTTAAGATGAGCAAAAAGTTTTAACTATAATCCAAGTATGAGAAATCCTTTTGTTTAACAGATAGGGTTAAATAGCATGTGCCTTGGGATGCCAGTGTGGCGTAATGTATTTTAAGCTGAGCAAAAAGTATTAATTATAATCTAAGTATGAGAAATCGTTTTGTTTAACAGATATGGTTAAATAGCATGTGCCTTGGGATGCCAGTGTGGCCTAATGTATTTTAAGATGAACAAAAAGTAACAATAATCCAAGTATGAGAAATGCTTTTAGCAGATAGGGTTAAATAGCATGTGCCTTGGGATGCCAGTGTGGCATAATGTATTTTAAGCTGAACAAAAAGTAACAATAATCCAAGTATGAGAAATGCTTTTAGCAGATAGGGTTAAATAGCATGTGCCTTGGGATGCCAGTGTGGCCTAATGTATTTTAAGCTGAACAAAAAGTAACAATAATCCGAATATGAGAACTCCTTTTGCTTAACAGATAGGGTTAAATAGCATGTGCCTTGGGATGCCAGTGTGGCGTAATGTATTTTAAGCTGAGCAAAAAGTATTAATTATAATCTAAGTATGAGAAATCCTTTTGTTTAACAGATAGGGTTAAATAGCATGTGCCTTGGGATGCCAGTGTGGCCTAATGTATTTTAAGCTGAACAAAAAGTAACAATAATCCAAGTTTGAGAAATGCTTTTAGCAGATAGGGTTAAATAGCATGTGCCTTGGGATGCCAGTGTGGCGTAATGTATTTTAAGCTGAACAAAAAGTAACAATAATCCAAGTATGAGGAATGCTTTTAGCAGATAGGGTTAAATAGCATGTGCCTTGGGATGCCAGTGTGGCGTAATGTATTTTAAGCTGAGCAAAATGTATTAACTATAATCCAAGTATGAGAAATCCTTTTGTTTAACAGATAGGGTTAAATAGCATGTGCCTTGGGATGCCAGTGTGGCGTAATGTATTTTAAGCTGAGCAAAAAGTATTAACTATAATCCAAGTATGAGAAATCCTTTTGTTTAACAGATAGGGTTAAATAGCATGTGCCTTGAGATGCCAGTGTGGCCTAATGTATTTTACGCTGAACAAAAAGTATTAATTATAATCTAAGTATGAGAAATCCTTTTGTTTAACAGATAGGGTTAAATAGCATGTGCCTTGGGATGCCAGTGTGGCGTAATGTATTTTAAGATGAACAAAAAGTTACAATAATCCAAGTATGAGAAATGCTTTTAGCAGATAGGGTTAAATAGCATGTGCCTTGGGATGCCAGTGTGGCGTAATGTATTTTAAGATGAGCAAAAAGTTTTAACTATAATCCAAGTATGAGAAATCCTTTTGTTTAACAGATAGGGTTAAATAGCATGTGCCTTGGGATGCCAGTGTGGCCTAATGTATTTTAAGCTGAGCAAAAAGTATTAATTATAATCTAAGTATGAGAAATCCTTTTGTTTAACAGATAGGGTTAAATAGCATGTGCCTTGGGATGCCAGTGTGGCGTAATGTATTTTAAGATGAACAAAAAGTTACAATAATCCAAGTATGAGAAATGCTTTTAGCAGATAGGGTTAAATAGCATGTGCCTTGGGATGCCAGTGTGGCGTAATGTATTTTAAGCTGAACAAAAAGTAACAATAATCCAAGTATGAGAAATCCTTTTGTTTAACAGATAGGGTTAAATAGCATGTGCCTTGGGATGCCATTGTGGCGTAATGTATTTTAAGCTGAGCAAAAAGTATTAACTATAATCCAAGTATGAGAACTCCTTTTGTTTAACAGATAGGGTTAAATAGCATGTGCCTTGGGATGCCAGTGTGGCCTAATGTATTTTAAGCTGAACAAAAAGTAACAATAATCCAAGTATGAGAAATGCTTTTAGCAGATAGGGTTAAATAGCATGTGCCTTGGGATGCCAGTGTGGCGTAATGTATTTTAAGCTGAACAAAAAGTAACAATAATCCAAGTATGAGGAATGCTTTTAGCAGATAGGGTTAAATAGCATGTGCCTTGGGATGCCAGTGTGGCGTAATGTATTTTAAGCTGAGCAAAAAGTATTAACTATAATCCAAGTATGAGAAATCCTTTTGTTTAACAGATAGGGTTAAATAGCATGTGCCTTGGGATGCCAGTGTGGCGTAATGTATTTTAAGCTGAGCAAAAAGTATTAACTATAATCCAAGTATGAGAAATCCTTTTGTTTAACAGATAGGGTTAAATAGCATGTACCTTGGGATGCCAGTGTGGCCTAATGTATTTTACGCTGAACAAAAAGTAACAATAATCCAAGTATGAGAAATGCTTTTAGCAGATAGGGTTAAATAGCATGTGCCTTGGGATGCCAGTGTGGCCTAATTTATTTTAAGCTGAACAAAAAGTAACAATAATCCGAATATGAGAAATCCTTTTGCTTAACAGATAGGGTTAAATAGCATGTGCCTTGGGATGCCAGTGTGGCGTAATGTATTTTAAGCTGAGCAAAAAGTATTAACTATAATCCAAGTATGAGAAATCCTTTTGTTTAACAGATAGGGTTAAATAGCATGTGCATTGGGATGCCAGTGTGGCATAATGTATTTTAAGATGAACAAAAAGTAACAATAATCCAAGTATGAGAAATCCTTTTGTTTAACAGATAGGGTTAAATAGCATGTGCCTTGGGATGCCATTGTGGCGTAATGTATTTTAAGCTGAGCAAAAAGTATTAACTATAATCCAAGTATGAGAACTCCTTTTGTTTAACAGATAGGGTTAAATAGCATGTGCCTTGGGATGCCATTGTGGCGTAATGTATTTTAAGCTGAGCAAAAAGTATTAACTATAATCCAAGTATGAGAAATCCTTTTGTTTAACAGATAGGGTTAAATAGCATGTGCCTTGGGATGCCAGTGTGGCCTAATGTATTTTAAGCTGAACAAAAAGTAACAATAATCCAAGTATGAGAAATCCTTTTGTTTAACAGATAGGGTTAAATAGCATGTGCCTTGGGATGCCAGTGTGGCCTAATGTATTTTAAGCTGAACAAAAAGTAACAATAATCCAAGTTTGAGAAATGCTTTTAGCAGATAGGGTTAAATAGCATGTGCCTTGGGATGCCAGTGTGGCGTAATGTATTTTAAGCTGAACAAAAAGTAACAATAATCCAAGTATGAGGAATGCTTTTAGCAGATAGGGTTAAATAGCATGTGCCTTGGGATGCCAGTGTGGCGTAATGTATTTTAAGCTGAGCAAAAAGTATTAACTATAATCCAAGTATGAGAAATCCTTTTGTTTAACAAATAGGGTTAAATAGCATGTGCCTTGAGATGCCAGTGTGGCCTAATGTATTTTACGCTGAACAAAAAGTAACAATAATCCAAGTATGAGAAATGCTTTTAGCAGATAGGGTTAAATAGCATGTGCCTTGGGATGCCAGTGTGGCGTAATGTATTTTAAGATGAGCAAAAAGTTTTAACTATAATCCAAGTATGAGAAATCCTTTTGTTTAACAGATAGGGTTAAATAGCATGTGCCTTGGGATGCCAGTGTGGCCTAATGTATTTTAAGCTGAGCAAAAAGTATTAATTATAATCTAAGTATGAGAAATCCTTTTGTTTAACAGATAGGGTTAAATAGCATGTGCCTTGGGATGCCAGTGTGGCGTAATGTATTTTAAGATGAACAAAAAGTTACAATAATCCAAGTATGAGAAATGCTTTTAGGAGATAGGGTTAAATAGCATGTGCCTTGGGATGCCAGTGTGGCGTAATGTATTTTAAGCTGAGCAAAAAGTATTAACTATAATCCAAGTATGAGAACTCCTTTTGTTTAACAGATAGGGTTAAATAGCATGTGCCTTGGGATGCCAGTGTGGCCTAATGTATTTTAAGCTGAGCAAAAAGTATTAATTATAATCTAAGTATGAGAAATCGTTTTGTTTAACAGATATGGTTAAATAGCATGTGCCTTGGGATGCCAGTGTGGCCTAATGTATTTTAAGATGAACAAAAAGTAACAATAATCCAAGTATGAGAAATGCTTTTAGCAGATAGGGTTAAATAGCATGTGCCTTGGGATGCCAGTGTGGCATAATGTATTTTAAGCTGAACAAAAAGTAACCATAATCCAAGTATGAGAAATGCTTTTAGCAGATAGGGTTAAATAGCATGTGCCTTGGGATGCCAGTGTGGCCTAATGTATTTTAAGCTGAACAAAAAGTAACAATAATCCGAATATGAGAACTCCTTTTGCTTAACAGATAGGGTTAAATAGCATGTGCCTTGGGATGCCAGTGTGGCGTAATGTATTTTAAGCTGAGCAAAAAGTATTAACTATAATCCAAGTATGAGAAATCCTTTTGTTTAACAGATAGGGTTAAATAGCATGTGCCTTGGGATGCCAGTGTGGCCTAATGTATTTTACGCTGAACAAAAAGTAACAATAATCCAAGTATGAGAAATGCTTTTAGCAGATAGTGTTAAATAGCATGTGCCTTGGGATGCCAGTGTGGCCTAATGTATTTTAAGCTGAACAAAAAGTAACAATAATCCGAATATGAGAAATCCTTTTGCTTAACAGATAGGGTTAAATAGCATGTGCCTTGGGATGCCAGTGTGGCGTAATGTATTTTAAGCTGAGCAAAAAGTAACAATAATCCGAATATGAGAAATCCTTTTGCTTAACATATAGGGTTAAATAGCATGTGCCTTGGGATGCCAGTGTGGCCTAATGTATTTTAAGCTGAACAAAAAGTAACAATAATCCGAATATGAGAAATCCTTTTGCTTAACAGATAGGGTTAAATAGCATGTGCCTTGGGATGCCAGTGTGGCGTAATGTATTTTAAGCTGAGTAAAAAGTAACAATAATCCGAATATGAAAAATCCTTTTGCTTAACAGATAGGGTTAAATAGCATGTGCCTTGGGATGCCAGTGTGGCGTAATGTATTTTAAGCTGAGCAAAAAGTATTAACTATAATCCAAGTATGAGAAATCCTTTTGTTTAACAGATAGGGTTAAATAGCATGTGCATTGGGATGCCAGTGTGGCCTAATGTATTTTAAGCTGAACAAAAGTAACAATAATCCAAGTATGAGAAATGCTTTTAGCAGATAGGGTTAAATAGCATGTGCCTTGGGATGCCAGTGTGGCATAATGTATTTTAAGCTGAACAAAAAGTAACAATAATCCAAGTATGAGAAATGCTTTTAGCAGATAGGGTTAAATAGCATGTGCCTTGGGATGCCAGTGTGGCCTAATGTATTTTAAGCTGAACAAAAAGTAACAATAATCCGAATATGAGAAATCCTTTTGCTTAACAGATAGGGTTAAATAGCATGTGCCTTGGGATGCCAGTGTGGCGTAATGTATTTTAAGCTGAGCAAAAAGTATTAACTATAATCCAAGTATGAGAAATCCTTTTGTTTAACAGATAGGGTTAAATAGCATGTGCCTTGGGATGCCAGTGTGGCATAATGTATTTTAAGCTGAACAAAAAGTAACAATAATCCAAGTATGAGAAATCCTTTTGTTCAACAGATAGGGTTAAATAGCATGTGCCTTGGGATGCCAGTGTGGCGTAATGTATTTTAAGCTGAACAAAAAGTAACAATAATCCAAGTATGAGAAATGCTTTTAGCAGATAGGGTTAAATAGCATGTGCCTTGGGATGCCAGTGTGGCGTAATGTATTTTAAGCTGAGCAAAAAGTTTTAACTATAATCCAAGTATGAGAAATCCTTTTGTTTAACAGATAGGGTTAAATAGCATGTGCCCTGGGATGCCAGTGTGGCCTAATGTATTTTAAGCTGAACAAAAAGTAACAATAATCCAAGTATGAGAACTCCTTTTGTTTAACAGATAGGGTTAAATAGCATGTGCCTTGGGATGCCAGTGTGGCCTAATGTATTTTAAGCTGAACAAAAAGTAACAATAATCCAAGTATGAGAAATCCTTTTGTTTAACAGATAGGGTTAAATAGCATGTGCCTTGGGATGCCAGTGTGGCCTAATGTATTTTAAGCTGAAGAAAAAGTAACAATAATCCAAGTATGAGAAATCCTTTTGTTTAACAGATAGGGTTAAATAGCATGTGCCTTGGGATGCCAGTGTGGCCTAATGTATTTTAAGCTGAACAAAAAGTAACAATAATCCAAGTATGAGAAATCCTTTTGTTTAACAGATAGGGTTAAATAGCATGTGCCTTGGGATGCCATTGTGGCGTAATGTATTTTAAGCTGAGCAAAAAGTATTAACTATAATCCAAGTATGAGAACTCCTTTTGTTTAACAGATAGGGTTAAATAGCATGTGCCTTGGGATGCCAGTGTGGCCTAATGTATTTTAAGCTGAACAAAAAGTAACAATAATCCAAGTATGAGAAATCCTTTTGTTTAACAGATAGGGTTAAATAGCATGTGCCTTGGGATGCCAGTGTGGCGTAATGTATTTTAAGCTGAGCAAAAAGTATTACCTATAATCCAAGTATGAGAAATCCTTTTGTTTAACAGGTAGGGTTAAATAGCATGTGCCTTGGGATGCCAGTGTGGCGTAATGTATTTTAAGCTGAGCAAAAAGTATTAACTATAATCCAAGTATGAGAAATCCTTTTGTTTAACAGATAGGGTTAAATAGCATGTGCCTTGAGATGCCAGTGTGGCCTAATGTATTTTACGCTGAACAAAAAGTAACAATAATCCAAGTATGAGAAATGCTTTTAGCAGATAGGGTTAAATAGCATGTGCCTTGGGATGCCAGTGTGGCGTAATGTATTTTAAGATGAGCAAAAAAGTTTTAACTATAATCCAAGTATGAGAAATCCTTTTGTTTAACAGATAGGGTTAAATAGCATGTGCCTTGGGATGCCAGTGTGGCCTAATGTATTTTAAGCTGAGCAAAAAGTATTAATTATAATCTAAGTATGAGAAATCCTTTTGTTTAACAGATAGGGTTAAATAGCATGTGCCTTGGGATGCCAGTGTGGCGTAATGTATTTTAAGCTGAACAAAAAGTAACAATATTCCAAGTATGAGAAATCCTTTTGTTTAACAGATAGGGTTAAATAGCATGTGCCTTGGGATGCCATTGTGGCGTAATGTATTTTAAGCTGAGCAAAAAGTATTAACTATAATCCAAGTATGAGAACTCCTTTTGTTTAACAGATAGGGTTAAATAGCATGTGCCTTGGGATGCCAGTGTGGCCTAATGTATTTTAAGCTGAACAAAAAGTAACAATAATCCAAGTATGAGAAATCCTTTTGTTTAACAGATAGGGTTAAATAGCATGTGCCTTGGGATGCCAGTGTGGCCTAATGTATTTTAAGCTGAACAAAAAGTAACAATAATCCAAGTATGAGAAATGCTTTTAGCAGATAGGGTTAAATAGCATGTGCCTTGGGATGCCAGTGTGGCGTAATGTATTTTAAGCTGAACAAAAAGTAACAATAATCCAAGTATGAGGAATGCTTTTAGCAGATAGGGTTAAATAGCATGTGCCTTGGGATGCCAGTGTGGCGTAATGTATTTTAAGCTGAGCAAAAAGTATTAACTATAATCCAAGTATGAGAAATCCTTTTGTTTAACAGATAGGGTTAAATAGCATGTGCCTTGGGATGCCAGTGTGGCGTAATGTATTTTAAGCTGAGCAAAAAGTATTAACTATAATCCAAGTATGAGAAATCCTTTTGTTTAACAGATAGGGTTAAATAGCATGTGCCTTGGGATGCCAGTGTGGCCTAATGTATTTTACGCTGAACAAAAAGTAACAATAATCCAAGTATGAGAAATGCTTTTAGCAGATAGGGTTAAATAGCATGTGCCTTGGGATGCCAGTGTGGCCTAATTTATTTTAAGCTGAACAAAAAGTAACAATAATCCGAATATGAGAAATCCTTTTGCTTAACAGATAGGGTTAAATAGCATGTGCCTTGGGATGCCAGTGTGGCGTAATGTATTTTAAGCTGAGCAAAAAGTATTAACTATAATCCAAGTATGAGAAATCCTTTTGTTCAACAGATAGGGTTAAATAGCATGTGCATTGGGATGCCAGTGTGGCATAATGTATTTTAAGCTGAACAAAAAGTAACAATAATCCAAGTATGAGAAATCCTTTTGTTTAACAGATAGGGTTAAATAGCATGTGCCTTGGGATGCCATTGTGGCGTAATGTATTTTAAGCTGAGCAAAAAGTATTAACTATAATCCAAGTATGAGAACTCCTTTTGTTTAACAGATAGGGTTAAATAGCATGTGCCTTGGGATGCCAGTGTGGCCTAATGTATTTTAAGATGAACAAAAAGTAACAATAATCCAAGTATGAGAAATCCTTTTGTTTAACAGATAGGGTTAAATAGCATGTGCCTTGGGATGCCAGTGTGGCCTAATGTATTTTAAGCTGAACAAAAAGTAACAATAATCCAAGTATGAGAAATCCTTTTGTTTAACAGATAGGGTTAAATAGCATGTGCCTTGGGATGCCATTGTGGCGTAATGTATTTTAAGCTGAGCAAAAAGTATTAACTATAATCCAAGTATGAGAACTCCTTTTGTTTAACAGATAGGGTTAAATAGCATGTGCCTTGGGATGCCAGTGTGGCCTAATGTATTTTAAGCTGAACAAAAAGTAACAATAATCCAAGTATGAGAAATCCTTTTGTTTAACAGATAGGGTTAAATAGCATGTGCCTTGGGATGCCAGTGTGGCCTAATGTATTTTAAGCTGAACAAAAAGTAACAATAATCCAAGTTTGAGAAATGCTTTTAGCAGATAGGGTTAAATAGCATGTGCCTTGGGATGCCAGTGTGGCGTAATGTATTTTAAGCTGAACAAAAAGTAACAATAATCCAAGTATGAGGAATGCTTTTAGCAGATAGGGTTAAATAGCATGTGCCTTGGGATGCCAGTGTGGCGTAATGTATTTTTAGCTGAGCAAAAAGTATTAACTATAATCCAAGTATGAGAAATCCTTTTGTTTAACAGATAGGGTTAAATAGCATGTGCCTTGGGATGCCAGTGTGGCGTAATGTATTTTAAGCTGAGCAAAAAGTATTAACTATAATCCAAGTATGAGAAATCCTTTTGTTTAACAAAAAGGGTTAAATAGCATGTGCCTTGAGATGCCAGTGTGGCCTAATGTATTTTACGCTGAACAAAAAGTAACAATAATCCAAGTATGAGAAATGCTTTTAGCAGATAGGGTTAAATAGCATGTGCCTTGGGATGCCAGTGTGGCCTAATGTATTTTAAGATGAGCAAAAAGTTTTAACTATAATCCAAGTATGAGAAATCCTTTTGTTTAACAGATAGGGTTAAATAGCATGTGCCTTGGGATGCCAGTGTGGCCTAATGTATTTTAAGCTGAGCAAAAAGTATTAATTATAATCTAAGTATGAGAAATCCTTTTGTTTAACAGATAGGGTTAAATAGCATGTGCCTTGGGATGCCAGTGTGGCGTAATGTATTTTAAGCTGAACAAAAAGTAACAATAATCCAAGTATGAGAAATCCTTTTCTTTAACAGATAGGGTTAAATAGCATGTGCCTTGGGATGCCATTGTGGCGTAATGTATTTTAAGCTGAGCAAAAAGTATTAACTATAATCCAAGTATGAGAACTCCTTTTGTTTAACAGATAGGGTTAAATAGCATGTGCCTTGGGAGGCCAGTGTGGCCTAATGTATTTTAAGCTGAACAAAAAGTAACAATAATCCAAGTATGAGAAATCCTTTTGTTTAACAGATAGGGTTAAATAGCATGTGCCTTGGGATGCCAGTGTGGCCTAATGTATTTTAAGCTGAACAAAAAGTAACAATAATCCAAGTATGAGAAATGCTTTTAGCAGATAGGGTTAAATAGCATGTGCCTTGGGATGCCAGTGTGGCGTAATGTATTTTAAGCTGAACAAAAAGTAACAATAATCCAAGTATGAGGAATGCTTTTAGCAGATAGGGTTAAATAGCATGTGCCTTGGGATGCCAGTGTGGCGTAATGTATTTTAAGCTGAGCAAAAAGTATTAACTATAATCCAAGTATGAGAAATCCTTTTGTTTAACAGATAGGGTTAAATAGCATGTGCCTTGGGATGCCAGTGTGGCGTAATGTATTTTAAGCTGAGCAAAAAGTATTAACTATAATCCAAGTATGAGAAATCCTTTTGTTTAACAGATAGGGTTAAATAGCATGTGCCTTGGGATGCCAGTGTGGCCTAATGTATTTTACGCTGAACAAAAAGTAACAATAATCCAAGTATGAGAAATGCTTTTAGCAGATAGGGTTAAATAGCATGTGCCTTGGGATGCCAGTGTGGCGTAATGTATTTTAAGCTGAGCAAAAAGTATTAACTATAATCCAAGTATGAGAAATCCTTTTGTTCAACAGATAGGGTTAAATAGCATGTGCATTGGGATGCCAGTGTGGCATAATGTATTTTAAGCTGAACAAAAAGTAACAATAATCCAAGTATGAGAAATCCTTTTGTTTAACAGATAGGGTTAAATAGCATGTGCCTTGGGATGCCATTGTGGCGTAATGTATTTTAAGCTGAGCAAAAAGTATTAACTATAATCCAAGTATGAGAACTCCTTTTGTTTAACAGATAGGGTTAAATAGCATGTGCCTTGGGATGCCAGTGTGGCCTAATGTATTTTAAGATGAACAAAAAGTAACAATAATCCAAGTATGAGAAATCCTTTTGTTTAACAGATAGGGTTAAATAGCATGTGCCTTGGGATGCCAGTGTGGCCTAATGTATTTTAAGCTGAACAAAAAGTAACAATAATCCAAGTATGAGAAATCCTTTTGTTTAACAGATAGGGTTAAATAGCATGTGCCTTGGGATGCCATTGTGGCGTAATGTATTTTAAGCTGAGCAAAAAGTATTAACTATAATCCAAGTATGAGAACTCCTTTTGTTTAACAGATAGGGTTAAATAGCATGTGCCTTGGGATGCCAGTGTGGCCTAATGTATTTTAAGATGAACAAAAAGTAACAATAATCCAAGTATGAGAAATCCTTTTGTTTAACAGATAGGGTTAAATAGCATGTGCCTTGGGATGCCAGTGTGGCCTAATGTATTTTAAGCTGAACAAAAAGTAACAATAATCCAAGTTTGAGAAATGCTTTTAGCAGATAGGGTTAAATAGCATGTGCCTTGGGATGCCAGTGTGGCGTAATGTATTTTAAGCTGAACAAAAAGTAACAATAATCCAAGTATGAGGAATGCTTTTAGCAGATAGGGTTAAATAGCATGTGCCTTGGGATGCCAGTGTGGCGTAATGTATTTTTAGCTGAGCAAAAAGTATTAACTATAATCCAAGTATGAGAAATCCTTTTGTTTAACAGATAGGGTTAAATAGCATGTGCCTTGGGATGCCAGTGTGGCGTAATGTATTTTAAGCTGAGCAAAAAGTATTAACTATAATCCAAGTATGAGAAATCCTTTTGTTTAACAAATAGGGTTAAATAGCATGTGCCTTGAGATGCCAGTGTGGCCTAATGTATTTTACGCTGAACAAAAAGTAACAATAATCCAAGTATGAGAAATGCTTTTAGCAGATAGGGTTAAATAGCATGTGCCTTGGGATGCCAGTGTGGCCTAATGTATTTTAAGATGAGCAAAAAGTTTTAACTATAATCCAAGTATGAGAAATCCTTTTGTTTAACAGATAGGGTTAAATAGCATGTGCCTTGGGATGCCAGTGTGGCCTAATGTATTTTAAGCTGAGCAAAAAGTATTAATTATAATCTAAGTATGAGAAATCCTTTTGTTTAACAGATAGGGTTAAATAGCATGTGCCTTGGGATGCCAGTGTGGCGTAATGTATTTTAAGCTGAACAAAAAGTAACAATAATCCAAGTGTGAGAAATCCTTTTGTTTAACAGATAGGGTTAAATAGCATGTGCCTTAGGATGCCATTGTGGCGTAATGTATTTTAAGCTGAGCAAAAAGTATTAACTATAATCCAAGTATGAGAACTCCTTTTGTTTAACAGATAGGGTTAAATAGCATGTGCCTTGGGATGCCAGTGTGGCCTAATGTATTTTAAGCTGAGCAAGAAGTATTAATTATAATCTAAGTATGAGAAATCGTTTTGTTTAACAGATATGGTTAAATAGCATGTGCCTTGGGATGCCAGTGTGGCGTAATGTATTTTAAGATGAACAAAAAGTAACAATAATCCAAGTATGAGAAATGCTTTTAGCAGATAGGGTTAAATAGCATGTGCCTTGGGATGCCAGTGTGGCATAATGTATTTTAAGCTGAACAAAAAGTAACAATAATCCAAGTATGAGAAATGCTTTTAGCAGATAGGGTTAAATAGCATGTGCCTTGGGATGCCAGTGTGGCCTAATGTATTTTAAGCTGAACAAAAAGTAACAATAATCCGAATATGAGAACTCCTTTTGCTTAACAGATAGGGTTAAATAGCATGTGCCTTGGGATGCCAGTGTGGCGTAATGTATTTTAAGCTGAGCAAAAAGTATTAACTATAATCCAAGTATGAGAAATCCTTTTGTTTAACAGATAGGGTTAAATAGCATGTGCCTTGGGATGCCAGTGTGGCCTAATGTATTTTACGCTGAACAAAAAGTAACAATAATCCAAGTATGAGAAATGCTTTTAGCAGATAGGGTTAGATAGCATGTGCCTTGGGATGCCAGTGTGGCCTAATGTATTTTAAGATGAACAAAAAGTAACAATAATCCAAGTATGAGAAATCCTTTTGTTTAACAGATAGGGTTAAATAGCATGTACCTTGGGATGCCAGTGTGGCCTAATGTATTTTAAGCTGAACAAAAAGTAACAATAATCCAAGTATGAGAAATCCTTTTGTTTAACAGATAGGGTTAAATAGCATGTGCCTTGGGATGCCATTGTGGCGTAATGTATTTTAAGCTGAGCAAAAAGTATTAACTATAATCCAAGTATGAGAACTCCTTTTGTTTAACAGATAGGGTTAAATAGCATGTGCCTTGGGATGCCAGTGTGGCCTAATGTATTTTAAGCTGAACAAAAAGTAACAATAATCCAAGTATGAGAAATCCTTTTGTTTAACAGATAGGGTTAAATAGCATGTGCCTTGGGATGCCAGTGTGGCCTAATGTATTTTAAGCTGAACAAAAAGTAACAATAATCCAAGTTTGAGAAATGCTTTTAGCAGATAGGGTTAAATAGCATGTGCCCTGGGATGCCAGTGTGGCGTAATGTATTTTAAGCTGAACAAAAAGTAACAATAATCCAAGTATGAGGAATGCTTTTAGCAGATAGGGTTAAATAGCATGTGCCTTGGGATGCCAGTGTGGCGTAATGTATTTTTAGCTGAGCAAAAAGTATTAACTATAATCCAAGTATGAGAAATCCTTTTGTTTAACAGATAGGGTTAAATAGCATGTGCCTTGGGATGCCAGTGTGGCGTAATGTATTTTAAGCTGAGCAAAAAGTATTAACTATAATCCAAGTATGAGAAATCCTTTTGTTTAACAAATAGGGTTAAATAGCATGTGCCTTGAGATGCCAGTGTGGCCTAATGTATTTTACGCTGAACAAAAAGTAACAATAATCCAAGTATGAGAAATGCTTTTAGCAGATAGGGTTAAATAGCATGTGCCTTGGGATGCCAGTGTGGCCTAATGTATTTTAAGATGAGCAAAAAGTTTTAACTATAATCCAAGTATGAGAAATCCTTTTGTTTAACAGATAGGGTTAAATAGCATGTGCCTTGGGATGCCAGTGTGGCCTAATGTATTTTAAGCTGAGCAAAAAGTATTAATTATAATCTAAGTATGAGAAATCCTTTTGTTTAACAGATAGGGTTAAATAGCATGTGCCTTGGGATGCCAGTGTGGCGTAATGTATTTTAAGCTGAACAAAAAGTAACAATAATCCAAGTGTGAGAAATCCTTTTGTTTAACAGATAGGGTTAAATAGCATGTGCCTTAGGATGCCATTGTGGCGTAATGTATTTTAAGCTGAGCAAAAAGTATTAACTATAATCCAAGTATGAGAACTCCTTTTGTTTAACAGATAGGGTTAAATAGCATGTGCCTTGGGATGCCAGTGTGGCCTAATGTATTTTAAGCTGAGGAAAAAGTATTAATTATAATCTAAGTATGAGAAATCGTTTTGTTTAACAGATATGGTTAAATAGCATGTGCCTTGGGATGCCAGTGTGGCGTAATGTATTTTAAGATGAACAAAAAGTAACAATAATCCAAGTATGAGAAATGCTTTTAGCAGATAGGGTTAAATAGCATGTGCCTTGGGATGCCAGTGTGGCATAATGTATTTTAAGATGAACAAAAAGTAACAATAATCCAAGTATGAGAAATGCTTTTAGCAGATAGGGTTAAATAGCATGTGCCTTGGGATGCCAGTGTGGCCTAATGTATTTTAAGCTGAACAAAAAGTAACAATAATCCGAATATGAGAACTCCTTTTGCTTAACAGATAGGGTTAAATAGCATGTGCCTTGGGATGCCAGTGTGGCGTAATGTATTTTAAGCTGAGCAAAAAGTATTAACTATAATCCAAGTATGAGAAATCCTTTTGTTTAACAGATAGGGTTAAATAGCATGTGCCTTGGGATGCCAGTGTGGCCTAATGTATTTTACGCTGAACAAAAAGTAACAATAATCCAAGTATGAGAAATGCTTTTAGCAGATAGGGTTAAATAGCATGTGCCTTGGGATGCCATTGTGGCGTAATGTATTTTAAGCTGAGCAAAAAGTATTAACTATAATCCAAGTATGAGAACTCCTTTTGTTTAACAGATAGGGTTAAATAGCATGTGCCTTGGGATGCCAGTGTGGCGTAATGTATTTTAAGCTGAGCAAAAAGTATTAACTATAATCCAAGTATGAGAAATCCTTTTGTTTAACAGATAGGGTTAAATAGCATGTGCCTTGGGATGCCATTGTGGCGTAATGTATTTTAAGCTGAGCAAAAAGTATTAACTATAATCCAAGTATGAGAACTCCTTTTGTTTAACAGATAGGGTTAAATAGCATGTGCCTTGGGATGCCAGTGTGGCGTAATGTATTTTTAGCTGAGCAAAAAGTATTAACTATAATCCAAGTATGAGAAATCCTTTTGTTTAACAGATAGGGTTAAATAGCATGTGCCTTGGGATGCCAGTGTGGCGTAATGTATTTTAAGCTGAGCAAAAAGTATTAACTATAATCCAAGTATGAGAAATCCTTTTGTTTAACAAAAAGGGTTAAATAGCATGTGCCTTGAGATGCCAGTGTGGCCTAATGTATTTTACGCTGAACAAAAAGTAACAATAATCCAAGTATGAGAAATGCTTTTAGCAGATAGGGTTAAATAGCATGTGCCTTGGGATGCCAGTGTGGCCTAATGTATTTTAAGATGAGCAAAAAGTTTTAACTATAATCCAAGTATGAGAAATCCTTTTGTTTAACAGATAGGGTTAAATAGCATGTGCCTTGGGATGCCAGTGTGGCCTAATGTATTTTAAGATGAGCAAAAAGTTTTAACTATAATCCAAGTATGAGAAATCCTTTTGTTTAACAGATAGGGTTAAATAGCATGTGCCTTGGGATGCCAGTGTGGCGTAATGTATTTTAAGCTGAACAAAAAGTAACAATAATCCAAGTATGAGAAATCCTTTTCTTTAACAGATAGGGTTAAATAGCATGTGCCTTGGGATGCCATTGTGGCGTAATGTATTTTAAGCTGAGCAAAAAGTATTAACTATAATCCAAGTATGAGAACTCCTTTTGTTTAACAGATAGGGTTAAATAGCATGTGCCTTGGGAGGCCAGTGTGGCCTAATGTATTTTAAGCTGAACAAAAAGTAACAATAATCCAAGTATGAGAAATCCTTTTGTTTAACAGATAGGGTTAAATAGCATGTGCCTTGGGATGCCAGTGTGGCCTAATGTATTTTAAGCTGAACAAAAAGTAACAATAATCCAAGTATGAGAAATGCTTTTAGCAGATAGGGTTAAATAGCATGTGCCTTGGGATGCCAGTGTGGCGTAATGTATTTTAAGCTGAACAAAAAGTAACAATAATCCAAGTATGAGGAATGCTTTTAGCAGATAGGGTTAAATAGCATGTGCCTTGGGATGCCAGTGTGGCGTAATGTATTTTAAGCTGAGCAAAAAGTATTAACTATAATCCAAGTATGAGAAATCCTTTTGTTTAACAGATAGGGTTAAATAGCATGTGCCTTGGGATGCCAGTGTGGCGTAATGTATTTTAAGCTGAGCAAAAAGTATTAACTATAATCCAAGTATGAGAAATCCTTTTGTTTAACAGATAGGGTTAAATAGCATGTGCCTTGGGATGCCAGTGTGGCCTAATGTATTTTACGCTGAACAAAAAGTAACAATAATCCAAGTATGAGAAATGCTTTTAGCAGATAGGGTTAAATAGCATGTGCCTTGGGATGCCAGTGTGGCGTAATGTATTTTAAGCTGAGCAAAAAGTATTAACTATAATCCAAGTATGAGAAATCCTTTTGTTCAACAGATAGGGTTAAATAGCATGTGCATTGGGATGCCAGTGTGGCATAATGTATTTTAAGCTGAACAAAAAGTAACAATAATCCAAGTATGAGAAATCCTTTTGTTTAACAGATAGGGTTAAATAGCATGTGCCTTGGGATGCCATTGTGGCGTAATGTATTTTAAGCTGAGCAAAAAGTATTAACTATAATCCAAGTATGAGAACTCCTTTTGTTTAACAGATAGGGTTAAATAGCATGTGCCTTGGGATGCCAGTGTGGCCTAATGTATTTTAAGATGAACAAAAAGTAACAATAATCCAAGTATGAGAAATCCTTTTGTTTAACAGATAGGGTTAAATAGCATGTGCCTTGGGATGCCAGTGTGGCCTAATGTATTTTAAGCTGAACAAAAAGTAACAATAATCCAAGTATGAGAAATCCTTTTGTTTAACAGATAGGGTTAAATAGCATGTGCCTTGGGATTCCATTGTGGCGTAATGTATTTTAAGCTGAGCAAAAAGTATTAACTATAATCCAAGTATGAGAACTCCTTTTGTTTAACAGATAGGGTTAAATAGCATGTGCCTTGGGATGCCAGTGTGGCCTAATGTATTTTAAGATGAACAAAAAGTAACAATAATCCAAGTATGAGAAATCCTTTTGTTTAACAGATAGGGTTAAATAGCATGTGCCTTGGGATGCCAGTGTGGCCTAATGTATTTTAAGCTGAACAAAAAGTAACAATAATCCAAGTTTGAGAAATGCTTTTAGCAGATAGGGTTAAATAGCATGTGCCTTGGGATGCCAGTGTGGCGTAATGTATTTTAAGCTGAACAAAAAGTAACAATAATCCAAGTATGAGGAATGCTTTTAGCAGATAGGGTTAAATAGCATGTGCCTTGGGATGCCAGTGTGGCGTAATGTATTTTTAGCTGAGCAAAAAGTATTAACTATAATCCAAGTATGAGAAATCCTTTTGTTTAACAGATAGGGTTAAATAGCATGTGCCTTGGGATGCCAGTGTGGCGTAATGTATTTTAAGCTGAGCAAAAAGTATTAACTATAATCCAAGTATGAGAAATCCTTTTGTTTAACAAATAGGGTTAAATAGCATGTGCCTTGAGATGCCAGTGTGGCCTAATGTATTTTACGCTGAACAAAAAGTAACAATAATCCAAGTATGAGAAATGCTTTTAGCAGATAGGGTTAAATAGCATGTGCCTTGGGATGCCAGTGTGGCCTAATGTATTTTAAGATGAGCAAAAAGTTTTAACTATAATCCAAGTATGAGAAATCCTTTTGTTTAACAGATAGGGTTAAATAGCATGTGCCTTGGGATGCCAGTGTGGCCTAATGTATTTTAAGCTGAGCAAAAAGTATTAATTATAATCTAAGTATGAGAAATCCTTTTGTTTAACAGATAGGGTTAAATAGCATGTGCCTTGGGATGCCAGTGTGGCGTAATGTATTTTAAGCTGAACAAAAAGTAACAATAATCCAAGTGTGAGAAATCCTTTTGTTTAACAGATAGGGTTAAATAGCATGTGCCTTAGGATGCCATTGTGGCGTAATGTATTTTAAGCTGAGCAAAAAGTATTAACTATAATCCAAGTATGAGAACTCCTTTTGTTTAACAGATAGGGTTAAATAGCATGTGCCTTGGGATGCCAGTGTGGCCTAATGTATTTTAAGCTGAGCAAGAAGTATTAATTATAATCTAAGTATGAGAAATCGTTTTGTTTAACAGATATGGTTAAATAGCATGTGCCTTGGGATGCCAGTGTGGCGTAATGTATTTTAAGATGAACAAAAAGTAACAATAATCCAAGTATGAGAAATGCTTTTAGCAGATAGGGTTAAATAGCATGTGCCTTGGGATGCCAGTGTGGCATAATGTATTTTAAGCTGAACAAAAAGTAACAATAATCCAAGTATGAGAAATGCTTTTAGCAGATAGGGTTAAATAGCATGTGCCTTGGGATGCCAGTGTGGCCTAATGTATTTTAAGCTGAACAAAAAGTAACAATAATCCGAATATGAGAACTCCTTTTGCTTAACAGATAGGGTTAAATAGCATGTGCCTTGGGATGCCAGTGTGGCGTAATGTATTTTAAGCTGAGCAAAAAGTATTAACTATAATCCAAGTATGAGAAATCCTTTTGTTTAACAGATAGGGTTAAATAGCATGTGCCTTGGGATGCCAGTGTGGCCTAATGTATTTTACGCTGAACAAAAAGTAACAATAATCCAAGTATGAGAAATGCTTTTAGCAGATAGGGTTAAATAGCATGTGCCTTGGGATGCCAGTGTGGCCTAATGTATTTTAAGATGAACAAAAAGTAACAATAATCCAAGTATGAGAAATCCTTTTGTTTAACAGATAGGGTTAAATAGCATGTACCTTGGGATGCCAGTGTGGCCTAATGTATTTTAAGCTGAACAAAAAGTAACAATAATCCAAGTATGAGAAATCCTTTTGTTTAACAGATAGGGTTAAATAGCATGTGCCTTGGGATGCCATTGTGGCGTAATGTATTTTAAGCTGAGCAAAAAGTATTAACTATAATCCAAGTATGAGAACTCCTTTTGTTTAACAGATAGGGTTAAATAGCATGTGCCTTGGGATGCCAGTGTGGCCTAATGTATTTTAAGCTGAACAAAAAGTAACAATAATCCAAGTATGAGAAATCCTTTTGTTTAACAGATAGGGTTAAATAGCATGTGCCTTGGGATGCCAGTGTGGCCTAATGTATTTTAAGCTGAACAAAAAGTAACAATAATCCAAGTTTGAGAAATGCTTTTAGCAGATAGGGTTAAATAGCATGTGCCCTGGGATGCCAGTGTGGCGTAATGTATTTTAAGCTGAACAAAAAGTAACAATAATCCAAGTATGAGGAATGCTTTTAGCAGATAGGGTTAAATAGCATGTGCCTTGGGATGCCAGTGTGGCGTAATGTATTTTTAGCTGAGCAAAAAGTATTAACTATAATCCAAGTATGAGAAATCCTTTTGTTTAACAGATAGGGTTAAATAGCATGTGCCTTGGGATGCCAGTGTGGCGTAATGTATTTTAAGCTGAGCAAAAAGTATTAACTATAATCCAAGTATGAGAAATCCTTTTGTTTAACAAATAGGGTTAAATAGCATGTGCCTTGAGATGCCAGTGTGGCCTAATGTATTTTACGCTGAACAAAAAGTAACAATAATCCAAGTATGAGAAATGCTTTTAGCAGATAGGGTTAAATAGCATGTGCCTTGGGATGCCAGTGTGGCCTAATGTATTTTAAGATGAGCAAAAAGTTTTAACTATAATCCAAGTATGAGAAATCCTTTTGTTTAACAGATAGGGTTAAATAGCATGTGCCTTGGGATGCCAGTGTGGCCTAATGTATTTTAAGCTGAGCAAAAAGTATTAACTATAATCTAAGTATGAGAAATCCTTTTGTTTAACAGATAGGGTTAAATAGCATGTGCCTTGGGATGCCAGTGTGGCGTAATGTATTTTAAGCTGAACAAAAAGTAACAATAATCCAAGTGTGAGAAATCCTTTTGTTTAACAGATAGGGTTAAATAGCATGTGCCTTAGGATGCCATTGTGGCGTAATGTATTTTAAGCTGAGCAAAAAGTATTAACTATAATCCAAGTATGAGAACTCCTTTTGTTTAACAGATAGGGTTAAATAGCATGTGCCTTGGGATGCCAGTGTGGCCTAATGTATTTTAAGCTGAGGAAAAAGTATTAATTATAATCTAAGTATGAGAAATCGTTTTGTTTAACAGATATGGTTAAATAGCATGTGCCTTGGGATGCCAGTGTGGCGTAATGTATTTTAAGATGAACAAAAAGTAACAATAATCCAAGTATGAGAAATGCTTTTAGCAGATAGGGTTAAATAGCATGTGCCTTGGGATGCCAGTGTGGCATAATGTATTTTAAGATGAACAAAAAGTAACAATAATCCAAGTATGAGAAATGCTTTTAGCAGATAGGGTTAAATAGCATGTGCCTTGGGATGCCAGTGTGGCCTAATGTATTTTAAGCTGAACAAAAAGTAACAATAATCCGAATATGAGAACTCCTTTTGCTTAACAGATAGGGTTAAATAGCATGTGCCTTGGGATGCCAGTGTGGCGTAATGTATTTTAAGCTGAGCAAAAAGTATTAACTATAATCCAAGTATGAGAAATCCTTTTGTTTAACAGATAGGGTTAAATAGCATGTGCCTTGGGATGCCAGTGTGGCCTAATGTATTTTACGCTGAACAAAAAGTAACAATAATCCAAGTATGAGAAATGCTTTTAGCAGATAGGGTTAAATAGCATGTGCCTTGGGATGCCATTGTGGCGTAATGTATTTTAAGCTGAGCAAAAAGTATTAACTATAATCCAAGTATGAGAACTCCTTTTGTTTAACAGATAGGGTTAAATAGCATGTGCCTTGGGATGCCAGTGTGGCGTAATGTATTTTAAGCTGAGCAAAAAGTATTAACTATAATCCAAGTATGAGAAATCCTTTTGTTTAACAGATAGGGTTAAATAGCATGTGCCTTGGGATGCCATTGTGGCGTAATGTATTTTAAGCTGAGCAAAAAGTATTAACTATAATCCAAGTATGAGAACTCCTTTTGTTTAACAGATAGGGTTAAATAGCATGTGCCTTGGGATGCCAGTGTGGCCTAATGTATTTTAAGATGAACAAAAAGTAACAATAATCCAAGTATGAGAAATCCTTTTGTTTAACAGATAGGGTTAAATAGCATGTGCCTTGGGATGCCAGTGTGGCCTAATGTATTTTAAGCTGAACAAAAAGTAACAATAATCCAAGTATGAGAAATCCTTTTGTTTAACATATAGGGTTAAATAGCATGTGCCTTGGGATGCCATTGTGGCGTAATGTATTTTAAGCTGAGCAAAAAGTATTAACTATAATCCAAGTATGAGAACTCCTTTTGTTTAACAGATAGGGTTAAATAGCATGTGCCTTGGGATGCCAGTGTGGCCTAATGTATTTTAAGCTGAACAAAAAGTAACAATAATCCAAGTATGAGAACTCCTTTTGTTTAACAGATAGGGTTAAATAGCATGTGCCTTGGGATGCCAGTGTGGCCTAATGTATTTTAAGCTGAACAAAAAGTAACAATAATCCAAGTTTGAGAAATGCTTTTAGCAGATAGGGTTAAATAGCATGTGCCTTGGGATGCCAGTGTGGCGTAATGTATTTTAAGCTGAACAAAAAGTAACAATAATCCAAGTATGAGGAATGCTTTTAGCAGATAGGGTTAAATAGCATGTGCCTTGGGATGCCAGTGTGGCGTAATGTATTTTTAGCTGAGCAAAAAGTATTAACTATAATCCAAGTATGAGAAATCCTTTTGTTTAACAGATAGGGTTAAATAGCATGTGCCTTGGGATGCCAGTGTGGCGTAATGTATTTTAAGCTGAGCAAAAAGTATTAACTATAATCCAAGTATGAGAAATCCTTTTGTTTAACAAATAGGGTTAAATAGCATGTGCCTTGAGATGCCAGTGTGGCCTAATGTATTTTACGCTGAACAAAAAGTAACAATAATCCAAGTATGAGAAATGCTTTTAGCAGATAGGGTTAAATAGCATGTGCCTTGGGATGTCAGTGTGGCCTAATGTATTTTAAGATGAGCAAAAAGTTTTAACTATAATCCAAGTATGAGAAATCCTTTTGTTTAACAGATAGGGTTAAATAGCATGTGCCTTGGGATGCCAGTGTGGCCTAATGTATTTTAAGCTGAGCAAAAAGTATTAATTATAATCTAAGTATGAGAAATCCTTTTGTTTAACAGATAGGGTTAAATAGCATGTGCCTTGGGATGCCAGTGTGGCGTAATGTATTTTAAGCTGAACAAAAAGTAACAATAATCCAAGTGTGAGAAATCCTTTTGTTTAACAGATAGGGTTAAATAGCATGTGCCTTAGGATGCCATTGTGGCGTAATGTATTTTAAGCTGAGCAAAAAGTATTAACTATAATCCAAGTATGAGAACTCCTTTTGTTTAACAGATAGGGTTAAATAGCATGTGCCTTGGGATGCCAGTGTGGCCTAATGTATTTTAAGCTGAGCAAAAAGTATTAATTATAATCTAAGTATGAGAAATCGTTTTGTTTAACAGATATGGTTAAATAGCATGTGCCTTGGGATGCCAGTGTGGCGTAATGTATTTTAAGATGAACAAAAAGTAACAATAATCCAAGTATGAGAAATGCTTTTAGCAGATAGGGTTAAATAGCATGTGCCTTGGGATGCCAGTGTGGCATAATGTATTTTAAGCTGAACAAAAAGTAACAATAATCCAAGTATGAGAAATGCTTTTAGCAGATAGGGTTAAATAGCATGTGCCTTGGGATGCCAGTGTGGCCTAATGTATTTTAAGCTGAACAAAAAGTAACAATAATCCGAATATGAGAACTCCTTTTGCTTAACAGATAGGGTTAAATAGCATGTGCCTTGGGATGCCAGTGTGGCGTAATGTATTTTAAGCTGAGCAAAAAGTATTAACTATAATCCAAGTATGAGAAATCCTTTTGTTTAACAGATAGGGTTAAATAGCATGTGCCTTGGGATGCCAGTGTGGCCTAATGTATTTTACGCTGAACAAAAAGTAACAATAATCCAAGTATGAGAAATGCTTTTAGCAGATAGGGTTAAATAGCATGTGCCTTGGGATGCCATTGTGGCGTAATGTATTTTAAGCTGAGCAAAAAGTATTAACTATAATCCAAGTATGAGAACTCCTTTTGTTTAACAGATAGGGTTAAATAGCATGTGCCTTGGGATGCCAGTGTGGCCTAATGTATTTTAAGCTGAACAAAAAGTAACAATAATCCAAGTATGAGAAATGCTTTTAGCAGATAGGGTTAAATAGCATGTGCCTTGGGATGCCAGTGTGGCGTAATGTATTTTAAGCTGAGCAAAAAGTATTAACTATAATCCAAGTATGAGAAATCCTTTTGTTTAACAGATAGGGTTAAATAGCATGTGCCTTGGGATGCCAGTGTGGCCTAATGTATTTTACGCTGAACAAAAAGTAACAATAATCCAAGTATGAGAAATGCTTTTAGCAGATAGTGTTAAATAGCATGTGCCTTGGGATGCCAGTGTGGCCTAATGTATTTTAAGCTGAACAAAAAGTAACAATAATCCGAATATGAGAAATCCTTTTGCTTAACAGATAGGGTTAAATAGCATGTGCCTTGGGATGCCAGTGTGGCGTAATGTATTTTAAGCTGAGCAAAAAGTAACAATAATCCGAATATGAGAAATCCTTTTGCTTAACAGATAGGGTTAAATAGCATGTGCCTTGGGATGCCAGTGTGGCCTAATGTATTTTAAGCTGAACAAAAAGTAACAATAATCCGAATATGAGAAATCCTTTTGCTTAACAGATAGGGTTAAATAGCATGTGCCTTGGGATGCCAGTGTGGCGTAATGTATTTTAAGCTGAGCAAAAAGTAACAATAATCCGAATATGAAAAATCCTTTTGCTTAACAGATAGGGTTAAATAGCATGTGCCTTGGGATGCCAGTGTGGCGTAATGTATTTTAATCTGAACAAAAAGTAACAATAATCCAAGTATGAGAAATGCTTTTAGCAGATAGTGTTAAATAGCATGTGTCTTGGGATGCCAGTGTGGCCTAATGTATTTTAAGCTGAACAAAAAGTAACAATAATCCGAATATGAGAAATCCTTTTGCTTAACAAATAGGGTTAAATAGCATGTGCCTTGGGATGCCAGTGTGGCGTAATGTATTTTAAGCTGAGCAAAAAGTATTAACTATAATCCAAGTATGAGAAATCCTTTTGTTTAACAGATAGGGTTAAATAGCATGTGCATTGGGATGCCAGTGTGGCGTAATGTATTTTAAGCTGAGCAAAAAGTATTAACTATAATCCAAGTATGAGAAATCCTTTTGTTTAACAGATAGGGTTAAATAGCATGTGCCTTGGGATGCCAGTGTGGCCTAATGTATTTTACGCTGAACAAAAAGTAACAATAATCCAAGTATGAGAAATGCTTTTAGCAGATAGGGTTAAATAGCATGTGCCTTGGGATGCCAGTGTGGCCTAATTTATTTTAAGCTGAACAAAAAGTAACAATAATCCGAATATGAGAAATCCTTTTGCTTAACAGATAGGGTTAAATAGCATGTGCCTTGGGATGCCAGTGTGGCGTAATGTATTTTAAGCTGAGCAAAAAGTATTAACTATAATCCAAGTATGAGAAATCCTTTTGTTCAACAGATAGGGTTAAATAGCATGTGCATTGGGATACCAGTGTGGCATAATGTATTTTAAGCTGAACAAAAAGTAACAATAATCCAAGTATGAGAAATCCTTTTGTTTAACAGATAGGGTTAAATAGCATGTGCCTTGGGATGCCATTGTGGCGTAATGTATTTTAAGCTGAGCAAAAAGTATTAACTATAATCCAAGTATGAGAACTCCTTTTGTTTAACAGATAGGGTTAAATAGCATGTGCCTTGGGATGCCAGTGTGGCCTAATGTATTTTAAGATGAACAAAAAGTAACAATAATCCAAGTATGAGAAATCCTTTTGTTTAACAGATAGGGTTAAATAGCATGTGCCTTGGGATGCCAGTGTGGCCTAATGTATTTTAAGCTGAACAAAAAGTAACAATAATCCAAGTATGAGAAATCCTTTTGTTTAACAGATAGGGTTAAATAGCATGTGCCTTGGGATGCCATTGTGGCGTAATGTATTTTAAGCTGAGCAAAAAGTATTAACTATAATCCAAGTATGAGAACTCCTTTTGTTTAACAGATAGGGTTAAATAGCATGTGCCTTGGGATGCCAGTGTGGCCTAATGTATTTTAAGCTGAACAAAAAGTAACAATAATCCAAGTATGAGAAATCCTTTTGTTTAACAGATAGGGTTAAATAGCATGTGCCTTGGGATGCCAGTGTGGCCTAATGTATTTTAAGCTGAACAAAAAGTAACAATAATCCAAGTTTGAGAAATGCTTTTAGCAGATAGGGTTAAATAGCATGTGCCTTGGGATGCCAGTGTGGCGTAATGTATTTTAAGCTGAACAAAAAGTAACAATAATCCAAGTATGAGGAATGCTTTTAGCAGATAGGGTTAAATAGCATGTGCCTTGGGATGCCAGTGTGGCGTAATGTATTTTTAGCTGAGCAAAAAGTATTAACTATAATCCAAGTATGAGAAATCCTTTTGTTTAACAGATAGGGTTAAATAGCATGTGCCTTGGGATGCCAGTGTGGCGTAATGTATTTTAAGCTGAGCAAAAAGTATTAACTATAATCCAAGTATGAGAAATCCTTTTGTTTAACAAATAGGGTTAAATAGCATGTGCCTTGAG
This sequence comes from Gastrophryne carolinensis, assembly GCA_027917425.1. NCBI lineage: Eukaryota > Metazoa > Chordata > Amphibia > Anura > Microhylidae > Gastrophryne > Gastrophryne carolinensis. Next base: position 112,893,463 of record CM051238.1, on the reverse strand, counting down.
ATGCCAGTGTGGCCTAATGTATTTTACGCTGAACAAAAAGTAACAATAATCCAAGTATGAGAAATGCTTTTAGCAGATAGGGTTAAATAGCATGTGCCTTGGGATGCCAGTGTGGCCTAATGTATTTTAAGATGAGCAAAAAGTTTTAACTATAATCCAAGTATGAGAAATCCTTTTGTTTAACAGATAGGGTTAAATAGCATGTGCCTTGGGATGCCAGTGTGGCCTAATGTATTTTAAGCTGAGCAAAAAGTATTAATTATAATCTAAGTATGAGAAATCCTTTTGTTTAACAGATAGGGTTAAATAGCATGTGCCTTGGGATGCCAGTGTGGCGTAATGTATTTTAAGCTGAACAAAAAGTAACAATAATCCAAGTATGAGAAATCCTTTTCTTTAACAGATAGGGTTAAATAGCATGTGCCTTGGGATGCCATTGTGGCGTAATGTATTTTAAGCTGAGCAAAAAGTATTAACTATAATCCAAGTATGAGAACTCCTTTTGTTTAACAGATAGGGTTAAATAGCATGTGCCTTGGGATGCCAGTGTGGCCTAATGTATTTTAAGCTGAACAAAAAGTAACAATAATCCAAGTATGAGAAATCCTTTTGTTTAACAGATAGGGTTAAATAGCATGTGCCTTGGGATGCCAGTGTGGCCTAATGTATTTTAAGCTGAACAAAAAGTAACAATAATCCAAGTATGAGAAATGCTTTTAGCAGATAGGGTTAAATAGCATGTGCCTTGGGATGCCAGTGTGGCGTAATGTATTTTAAGCTGAACAAAAAGTAACAATAATCCAAGTATGAGGAATGCTTTTAGCAGATAGGGTTAAATAGCATGTGCCTTGGGATGCCAGTGTGGCGTAATGTATTTTAAGCTGAGCAAAAAGTATTAACTATAATCCAAGTATGAGAAATCCTTTTGTTTAACAGATAGGGTTAAATAGCATGTGCCTTGGGATGCCAGTGTGGCGTAATGTATTTTAAGCTGAGCAAAAAGTATTAACTATAATCCAAGTATGAGAAATCCTTTTGTTTAACAGATAGGGTTAAATAGCATGTGCCTTGGGATGCCAGTGTGGCCTAATGTATTTTACGCTGAACAAAAAGTAACAATAATCCAAGTATGAGAAATGCTTTTAGCAGATAGGGTTAAATAGCATGTGCCTTGGGATGCCAGTGTGGCCTAATTTATTTTAAGCTGAACAAAAAGTAACAATAATCCGAATATGAGAAATCCTTTTGCTTAACAGATAGGGTTAAATAGCATGTGCCTTGGGATGCCAGTGTGGCGTAATGTATTTTAAGCTGAGCAAAAAGTATTAACTATAATCCAAGTATGAGAAATCCTTTTGTTCAACAGATAGGGTTAAATAGCATGTGCATTGGGATGCCAGTGTGGCATAATGTATTTTAAGCTGAACAAAAAGTAACAATAATCCAAGTATGAGAAATCCTTTTGTTTAACAGATAGGGTTAAATAGCATGTGCCTTGGGATGCCAGTGTGGCCTAATGTATTTTAAGATGAACAAAAAGTAACAATAATCCAAGTATGAGAAATCCTTTTGTTTAACAGATAGGGTTAAATAGCATGTGCCTTGGGATGCCAGTGTGGCCTAATGTATTTTAAGCTGAACAAAAAGTAACAATAATCCAAGTATGAGAAATCCTTTTGTTTAACAGATAGGGTTAAATAGCATGTGCCTTGGGATGCCATTGTGGCGTAATGTATTTTAAGCTGAGCAAAAAGTATTAACTATAATCCAAGTATGAGAACTCCTTTTGTTTAACAGATAGGGTTAAATAGCATGTGCCTTGGGATGCCAGTGTGGCCTAATGTATTTTAAGATGAACAAAAAGTAACAATAATCCAAGTATGAGAAATCCTTTTGTTTAACAGATAGGGTTAAATAGCATGTGCCTTGGGATGCCAGTGTGGCCTAATGTATTTTAAGCTGAACAAAAAGTAACAATAATCCAAGTTTGAGAAATGCTTTTAGCAGATAGGGTTAAATAGCATGTGCCTTGGGATGCCAGTGTGGCGTAATGTATTTTAAGCTGAACAAAAAGTAACAATAATCCAAGTATGAGGAATGCTTTTAGCAGATAGGGTTAAATAGCATGTGCCTTGGGATGCCAGTGTGGCGTAATGTATTTTTAGCTGAGCAAAAAGTATTAACTATAATCCAAGTATGAGAAATCCTTTTGTTTAACAGATAGGGTTAAATAGCATGTGCCTTGGGATGCCAGTGTGGCGTAATGTATTTTAAGCTGAGCAAAAAGTATTAACTATAATCCAAGTATGAGAAATCCTTTTGTTTAACAAATAGGGTTAAATAGCATGTGCCTTGAGATGCCAGTGTGGCCTAATGTATTTTACGCTGAACAAAAAGTAACAATAATCCAAGTATGAGAAATGCTTTTAGCAGATAGGGTTAAATAGCATGTGCCTTGGGATGCCAGTGTGGCCTAATGTATTTTAAGATGAGCAAAAAGTTTTAACTATAATCCAAGTATGAGAAATCCTTTTGTTTAACAGATAGGGTTAAATAGCATGTGCCTTGGGATGCCAGTGTGGCCTAATGTATTTTAAGCTGAGCAAAAAGTATTAATTATAATCTAAGTATGAGAAATCCTTTTGTTTAACAGATAGGGTTAAATAGCATGTGCCTTGGGATGCCAGTGTGGCGTAATGTATTTTAAGCTGAACAAAAAGTAACAATAATCCAAGTGTGAGAAATCCTTTTGTTTAACAGATAGGGTTAAATAGCATGTGCCTTAGGATGCCATTGTGGCGTAATGTATTTTAAGCTGAGCAAAAAGTATTAACTATAATCCAAGTATGAGAACTCCTTTTGTTTAACAGATAGGGTTAAATAGCATGTGCCTTGGGATGCCAGTGTGGCCTAATGTATTTTAAGCTGAGCAAAAAGTATTAATTATAATCTAAGTATGAGAAATCGTTTTGTTTAACAGATATGGTTAAATAGCATGTGCCTTGGGATGCCAGTGTGGCGTAATGTATTTTAAGATGAACAAAAAGTAACAATAATCCAAGTATGAGAAATGCTTTTAGCAGATAGGGTTAAATAGCATGTGCCTTGGGATGCCAGTGTGGCATAATGTATTTTAAGCTGAACAAAAAGTAACAATAATCCAAGTATGAGAAATGCTTTTAGCAGATAGGGTTAAATAGCATGTGCCTTGGGATGCCAGTGTGGCCTAATGTATTTTAAGCTGAACAAAAAGTAACAATAATCCGAATATGAGAACTCCTTTTGCTTAACAGATAGGGTTAAATAGCATGTGCCTTGGGATGCCAGTGTGGCGTAATGTATTTTAAGCTGAGCAAAAAGTATTAACTATAATCCAAGTATGAGAAATCCTTTTGTTTAACAGATAGGGTTAAATAGCATGTGCCTTGGGATGCCAGTGTGGCCTAATGTATTTTACGCTGAACAAAAAGTAACAATAATCCAAGTATGAGAAATGCTTTTAGCAGATAGGGTTAAATAGCATGTGCCTTGGGATGCCAGTGTGGCCTAATGTATTTTAAGATGAACAAAAAGTAACAATAATCCAAGTATGAGAAATCCTTTTGTTTAACAGATAGGGTTAAATAGCATGTGCCTTGGGATGCCAGTGTGGCCTAATGTATTTTAAGCTGAACAAAAAGTAACAATAATCCAAGTATGAGAAATCCTTTTGTTTAACAGATAGGGTTAAATAGCATGTGCCTTGGGATGCCATTGTGGCGTAATGTATTTTAAGCTGAGCAAAAAGTATTAACTATAATCCAAGTATGAGAACTCCTTTTGTTTAACAGATAGGGTTAAATAGCATGTGCCTTGGGATGCCAGTGTGGCCTAATGTATTTTAAGCTGAACAAAAAGTAACAATAATCCAAGTATGAGAAATCCTTTTGTTTAACAGATAGGGTTAAATAGCATGTGCCTTGGGATGCCAGTGTGGCCTAATGTATTTTAAGCTGAACAAAAAGTAACAATAATCCAAGTTTGAGAAATGCTTTTAGCAGATAGGGTTAAATAGCATGTGCCTTGGGATGCCAGTGTGGCGTAATGTATTTTAAGCTGAACAAAAAGTAACAATAATCCAAGTATGAGGAATGCTTTTAGCAGATAGGGTTAAATAGCATGTGCCTTGGGATGCCAGTGTGGCGTAATGTATTTTTAGCTGAGCAAAAAGTATTAACTATAATCCAAGTATGAGAAATCCTTTTGTTTAACAGATAGGGTTAAATAGCATGTGCCTTGGGATGCCAGTGTGGCGTAATGTATTTTAAGCTGAGCAAAAAGTATTAACTATAATCCAAGTATGAGAAATCCTTTTGTTTAACAAATAGGGTTAAATAGCATGTGCCTTGAGATGCCAGTGTGGCCTAATGTATTTTACGCTGAACAAAAAGTAACAATAATCCAAGTATGAGAAATGCTTTTAGCAGATAGGGTTAAATAGCATGTGCCTTGGGATGCCAGTGTGGCCTAATGTATTTTAAGATGAGCAAAAAGTTTTAACTATAATCCAAGTATGAGAAATCCTTTTGTTTAACAGATAGGGTTAAATAGCATGTGCCTTGGGATGCCAGTGTGGCCTAATGTATTTTAAGCTGAGCAAAAAGTATTAATTATAATCTAAGTATGAGAAATCCTTTTGTTTAACAGATAGGGTTAAATAGCATGTGCCTTGGGATGCCAGTGTGGCGTAATGTATTTTAAGCTGAACAAAAAGTAACAATAATCCAAGTGTGAGAAATCCTTTTGTTTAACAGATAGGGTTAAATAGCATGTGCCTTAGGATGCCATTGTGACGTAATGTATTTTAAGCTGAGCAAAAAGTATTAACTATAATCCAAGTATGAGAACTCCTTTTGTTTAACAGATAGGGTTAAATAGCATGTGCCTTGGGATGCCAGTGTGGCCTAATGTATTTTAAGCTGAGCAAAAAGTATTAATTATAATCTAAGTATGAGAAATCGTTTTGTTTAACAGATATGGTTAAATAGCATGTGCCTTGGGATGCCAGTGTGGCGTAATGTATTTTAAGATGAACAAAAAGTAACAATAATCCAAGTATGAGAAATGCTTTTAGCAGATAGGGTTAAATAGCATGTGCCTTGGGATGCCAGTGTGGCATAATGTATTTTAAGATGAACAAAAAGTAACAATAATCCAAGTATGAGAAATGCTTTTAGCAGATAGGGTTAAATAGCATGTGCCTTGGGATGCCAGTGTGGCCTAATGTATTTTAAGCTGAACAAAAAGTAACAATAATCCGAATATGAGAACTCCTTTTGCTTAACAGATAGGGTTAAATAGCATGTGCCTTGGGATGCCAGTGTGGCGTAATGTATTTTAAGCTGAGCAAAAAGTATTAACTATAATCCAAGTATGAGAAATCCTTTTGTTTAACAGATAGGGTTAAATAGCATGTGCCTTGGGATGCCAGTGTGGCCTAATGTATTTTACGCTGAACAAAAAGTAACAATAATCCAAGTATGAGAAATGCTTTTAGCAGATAGGGTTAAATAGCATGTGCCTTGGGATGCCATTGTGGCGTAATGTATTTTAAGCTGAGCAAAAAGTATTAACTATAATCCAAGTATGAGAACTCCTTTTGTTTAACAGATAGGGTTAAATAGCATGTGCCTTGGGATGCCAGTGTGGCGTAATGTATTTTAAGCTGAGCAAAAAGTATTAACTATAATCCAAGTATGAGAAATCCTTTTGTTTAACAGATAGGGTTAAATAGCATGTGCCTTGGGATGCCAGTGTGGCGTAATGTATTTTAAGCTGAGCAAAAAGTATTAACTATAATCCAAGTATGAGAAATCCTTTTGTTTAACAGATAGGGTTAAATAGCATGTGCCTTGGGATGCCAGTGTGGCCTAATGTATTTTACGCTGAACAAAAAGTAACAATAATCCAAGTATGAGAAATGCTTTTAGCAGATAGGGTTAAATAGCATGTGCCTTGGGATGCCAGTGTGGCCTAATTTATTTTAAGCTGAACAAAAAGTAACAATAATCCGAATATGAGAAATCCTTTTGCTTAACAGATAGGGTTAAATAGCATGTGCCTTGGGATGCCAGTGTGGCGTAATGTATTTTAAGCTGAGCAAAAAGTATTAACTATAATCCAAGTATGAGAAATCCTTTTGTTCAACAGATAGGGTTAAATAGCATGTGCATTGGGATGCCAGTGTGGCATAATGTATTTTAAGCTGAACAAAAAGTAACAATAATCCAAGTATGAGAAATCCTTTTTTTTAACAGATAGGGTTAAATAGCATGTGCCTTGGGATGCCAGTGTGGCCTAATGTATTTTAAGATGAACAAAAAGTAACAATAATCCAAGTATGAGAAATCCTTTTGTTTAACAGATAGGGTTAAATAGCATGTGCCTTGGGATGCCAGTGTGGCCTAATGTATTTTAAGCTGAACAAAAAGTATTAACTATAATCCAAGTATGAGAACTCCTTTTGTTTAACAGATAGGGTTAAATAGCATGTGCCTTGGGATGCCAGTGTGGCCTAATGTATTTTAAGCTGAACAAAAAGTAACAATAATCCAAGTATGAGAAATCCTTTTGTTTAACAGATAGGGTTAAATAGCATGTGCCTTGGGATGCCAGTGTGGCCTAATGTATTTTAAGCTGAACAAAAAGTAACAATAATCCAAGTTTGAGAAATGCTTTTAGCAGATAGGGTTAAATAGCATGTGCCTTGGGATGCCAGTGTGGCGTAATGTATTTTAAGCTGAACAAAAAGTAACAATAATCCAAGTATGAGGAATGCTTTTAGCAGATAGGGTTAAATAGCATGTGCCTTGGGATGCCAGTGTGGCGTAATGTATTTTTAGCTGAGCAAAAAGTATTAACTATAATCCAAGTATGAGAAATCCTTTTGTTTAACAGATAGGGTTAAATAGCATGTGCCTTGGGATGCCAGTGTGGCGTAATGTATTTTAAGCTGAGCAAAAAGTATTAACTATAATCCAAGTATGAGAAATCCTTTTGTTTAACAAATAGGGTTAAATAGCATGTGCCTTGAGATGCCAGTGTGGCCTAATGTATTTTACGCTGAACAAAAAGTAACAATAATCCAAGTATGAGAAATGCTTTTAGCAGATAGGGTTAAATAGCATGTGCCTTGGGATGCCAGTGTGGCCTAATGTATTTTAAGATGAGCAAAAAGTTTTAACTATAATCCAAGTATGAGAAATCCTTTTGTTTAACAGATAGGGTTAAATAGCATGTGCCTTGGGATGCCAGTGTGGCCTAATGTATTTTAAGCTGAGCAAAAAGTATTAATTATAATCTAAGTATGAGAAATCCTTTTGTTTAACAGATAGGGTTAAATAGCATGTGCCTTGGGATGCCAGTGTGGCGTAATGTATTTTAAGCTGAACAAAAAGTAACAATAATCCAAGTGTGAGAAATCCTTTTGTTTAACAGATAGGGTTAAATAGCATGTGCCTTAGGATGCCATTGTGGCGTAATGTATTTTAAGCTGAGCAAAAAGTATTAACTATAATCCAAGTATGAGAACTCGTTTTGTTTAACAGATAGGGTTAAATAGCATGTGCCTTGGGATGCCAGTGTGGCCTAATGTATTTTAAGCTGAGCAAAAAGTATTAATTATAATCTAAGTATGAGAAATCGTTTTGTTTAACAGATATGGTTAAATAGCATGTGCCTTGGGATGCCAGTGTGGCGTAATGTATTTTAAGATGAACAAAAAGTAACAATAATCCAAGTATGAGAAATGCTTTTAGCAGATAGGGTTAAATAGCATGTGCCTTGGGATGCCAGTGTGGCATAATGTATTTTAAGCTGAACAAAAAGTAACAATAATCCAAGTATGAGAAATGCTTTTAGCAGATAGGGTTAAATAGCATGTGCCTTGGGATGCCAGTGTGGCCTAATGTATTTTAAGCTGAACAAAAAGTAACAATAATCCGAATATGAGAACTCCTTTTGCTTAACAGATAGGGTTAAATAGCATGTGCCTTGGGATGCCAGTGTGGCGTAATGTATTTTAAGCTGAGCAAAAAGTATTAACTATAATCCAAGTATGAGAAATCCTTTTGTTTAACAGATAGGGTTAAATAGCATGTGCCTTGGGATGCCAGTGTGGCCTAATGTATTTTACGCTGAACAAAAAGTAACAATAATCCAAGTATGAGAAATGCTTTTAGCAGATAGGGTTAAATAGCATGTGCCTTGGGATGCCATTGTGGCGTAATGTATTTTAAGCTGAGCAAAAAGTATTAACTATAATCCAAGTATGAGAACTCCTTTTGTTTAACAGATAGGGTTAAATAGCATGTGCCTTGGGATGCCAGTGTGGCGTAATGTATTTTAAGCTGAGCAAAAAGTATTAACTATAATCCAAGTATGAGAAATCCTTTTGTTTAACAGATAGGGTTAAATAGCATGTGCCTTGGGATGCCAGTGTGGCCTAATGTATTTTACGCTGAACAAAAAGTAACAATAATCCAAGTATGAGAAATGCTTTTAGCAGATAGGGTTAAATAGCATGTGCCTTGGGATGCCATTGTGGCGTAATGTATTTTAAGCTGAGCAAAAAGTATTAACTATAATCCAAGTATGAGAAATCCTTTTGTTCAACAGATAGGGTTAAATAGCATGTGCATTGGGATGCCAGTGTGGCATAATGTATTTTAAGCTGAACAAAAAGTAACAATAATCCAAGTATGAGAAATCCTTTTGTTTAACAGATAGGGTTAAATAGCATGTGCCTTGGGATGCCATTGTGGCGTAATGTATTTTAAGCTGAGCAAAAAGTATTAACTATAATCCAAGTATGAGAACTCCTTTTGTTTAACAGATAGGGTTAAATAGCATGTGCCTTGGGATGCCAGTGTGGCCTAATGTATTTTAAGATGAACAAAAAGTAACAATAATCCAAGTATGAGAAATCCTTTTGTTTAACAGATAGGGTTAAATAGCATGTGCCTTGGGATGCCAGTGTGGCCTAATGTATTTTAAGCTGAACAAAAAGTAACAATAATCCAAGTATGAGAAATCCTTTTGTTTAACATATAGGGTTAAATAGCATGTGCCTTGGGATGCCATTGTGGCGTAATGTATTTTAAGCTGAGCAAAAAGTATTAACTATAATCCAAGTATGAGAACTCCTTTTGTTTAACAGATAGGGTTAAATAGCATGTGCCTTGGGATGCCAGTGTGGCCTAATGTATTTTAAGCTGAACAAAAAGTAACAATAATCCAAGTATGAGAAATCCTTTTGTTTAACAGATAGGGTTAAATAGCATGTGCCTTGGGATGCCAGTGTGGCCTAATGTATTTTAAGCTGAACAAAAAGTAACAATAATCCAAGTTTGAGAAATGCTTTTAGCAGATAGGGTTAAATAGCATGTGCCTTGGGATGCCAGTGTGGCGTAATGTATTTTAAGCTGAACAAAAAGTAACAATAATCCAAGTATGAGGAATGCTTTTAGCAGATAGGGTTAAATAGCATGTGCCTTGGGATGCCAGTGTGGCGTAATGTATTTTTAGCTGAGCAAAAAGTATTAACTATAATCCAAGTATGAGAAATCCTTTTGTTTAACAGATAGGGTTAAATAGCATGTGCCTTGGGATGCCAGTGTGGCGTAATGTATTTTAAGCTGAGCAAAAAGTATTAACTATAATCCAAGTATGAGAAATCCTTTTGTTTAACAAATAGGGTTAAATAGCATGTGCCTTGAGATGCCAGTGTGGCCTAATGTATTTTACGCTGAACAAAAAGTAACAATAATCCAAGTATGAGAAATGCTTTTAGCAGATAGGGTTAAATAGCATGTGCCTTGGGATGCCAGTGTGGCCTAATGTATTTTAAGATGAGCAAAAAGTTTTAACTATAATCCAAGTATGAGAAATCCTTTTGTTTAACAGATATGGTTAAATAGCATGTGCCTTGGGATGCCAGTGTGGCCTAATGTATTTTAAGCTGAGCAAAAAGTATTAATTATAATCTAAGTATGAGAAATCCTTTTGTTTAACAGATAGGGTTAAATAGCATGTGCCTTGGGATGCCAGTGTGGCGTAATGTATTTTAAGCTGAACAAAAAGTAACAATAATCCAAGTGTGAGAAATCCTTTTGTTTAACAGATAGGGTTAAATAGCATGTGCCTTAGGATGCCATTGTGGCGTAATGTATTTTAAGCTGAGCAAAAAGTATTAACTATAATCCAAGTATGAGAACTCCTTTTGTTTAACAGATAGGGTTAAATAGCATGTGCCTTGGGATGCCAGTGTGGCCTAATGTATTTTAAGCTGAGCAAAAAGTATTAATTATAATCTAAGTATGAGAAATCGTTTTGTTTAACAGATATGGTTAAATAGCATGTGCCTTGGGATGCCAGTGTGGCGTAATGTATTTTAAGATGAACAAAAAGTAACAATAATCCAAGTATGAGAAATGCTTTTAGCAGATAGGGTTAAATAGCATGTGCCTTGGGATGCCAGTGTGGCATAATGTATTTTAAGCTGAACAAAAAGTAACAATAATCCAAGTATGAGAAATGCTTTTAGCAGATAGGGTTAAATAGCATGTGGCTTGGGATGCCAGTGTGGCCTAATGTATTTTAAGCTGAACAAAAAGTAACAATAATCCGAATATGAGAACTCCTTTTGCTTAACAGATAGGGTTAAATAGCATGTGCCTTGGGATGCCAGTGTGGCGTAATGTATTTTAAGCTGAGCAAAAAGTATTAACTATAATCCAAGTATGAGAAATCCTTTTGTTTAACAGATAGGGTTAAATAGCATGTGCCTTGGGATGCCAGTGTGGCCTAATGTATTTTACGCTGAACAAAAAGTAACAATAATCCAAGTATGAGAAATGCTTTTAGCAGATAGGGTTAAATAGCATGTGCCTTGGGATGCCAGTGTGGCGTAATGTATTTTAAGCTGAGCAAAAAGTATTAACTATAATCCAAGTATGAGAAATCCTTTTGTTTAACAGATAGGGTTAAATAGCATGTGCCTTGGGATGCCAGTGTGGCCTAATGTATTTTACGCTGAACAAAAAGTAACAATAATCCAAGTATGAGAAATGCTTTTAGCAGATAGTGTTAAATAGCATGTGCCTTGGGATGCCAGTGTGGCCTAATGTATTTTAAGCTGAACAAAAAGTAACAATAATCCGAATATGAGAAATCCTTTTGCTTAACAGATAGGGTTAAATAGCATGTGCCTTGGGATGCCAGTGTGGCGTAATGTATTTTAAGCTGAGCAAAAAGTAACAATAATCCGAATATGAGAAATCCTTTTGCTTAACAGATAGGGTTAAATAGCATGTGCCTTGGGATGCCAGTGTGGCCTAATGTATTTTAAGCTGAACAAAAAGTAACAATAATCCGAATATGAGAAATCCTTTTGCTTAACAGATAGGGTTAAATAGCATGTGCCTTGGGATGCCAGTGTGGCGTAATGTATTTTAAGCTGAGCAAAAAGTAACAATAATCCGAATATGAAAAATCCTTTTGCTTAACAGATAGGGTTAAATAGCATGTGCCTTGGTAAATGCCAGTGTGGCGTAATGTATTTTAATCTGAACAAAAAGTAACAATAATCCAAGTATGAGAAATGCTTTTAGCAGATAGTGTTAAATAGCATGTGTCTTGGGATGCCAGTGTGGCCTAATGTATTTTAAGCTGAACAAAAAGTAACAATAATCCGAATATGAGAAATCCTTTTGCTTAACAAATAGGGTTAAATAGCATGTGCCTTGGGATGCCAGTGTGGCGTAATGTATTTTAAGCTGAACAAAAAGTAACAATAATCCAAGTATGAGGAATGCTTTTAGCAGATAGGGTTAAATAGCATGTGCCTTGGGATGCCAGTGTGGCGTAATGTATTTTTAGCTGAGCAAAAAGTATTAACTATAATCCAAGTATGAGAAATCCTTTTGTTTAACAGATAGGGTTAAATAGCATGTGCCTTGGGATGCCAGTGTGGCGTAATGTATTTTAAGCTGAGCAAAAAGTATTAACTATAATCCAAGTATGAGAAATCCTTTTGTTTAACAAATAGGGTTAAATAGCATGTGCCTTGAGATGCCAGTGTGGCCTAATGTATTTTACGCTGAACAAAAAGTAACAATAATCCAAGTATGAGAAATGCTTTTAGCAGATAGGGTTAAATAGCATGTGCCTTGGGATGCCAGTGTGGCGTAATGTATTTTAAGCTGAACAAAAAGTAACAATAATCCAAGTATGAGGAATGCTTTTAGCAGATAGGGTTAAATAGCATGTGCCTTGGGATGCCAGTGTGGCGTAATGTATTTTTAGCTGAGCAAAAAGTATTAACTATAATCCAAGTATGAGAAATCCTTTTGTTTAACAGATAGGGTTAAATAGCATGTGCCTTGGGATGCCAGTGTGGCGTAATGTATTTTAAGCTGAGCAAAAAGTATTAACTATAATCCAAGTATGAGAAATCCTTTTGTTTAACAAATAGGGTTAAATAGCATGTGCCTTGAGATGCCAGTGTGGCCTAATGTATTTTACGCTGAACAAAAAGTAACAATAATCCAAGTATGAGAAATGCTTTTAGCAGATAGGGTTAAATAGCATGTGCCTTGGGATGCCAGTGTGGCCTAATGTATTTTAAGATGAGCAAAAAGTTTTAACTATAATCCAAGTATGAGAAATCCTTTTGTTTAACAGATAGGGTTAAATAGCATGTGCCTTGGGATGCCAGTGTGGCCTAATGTATTTTAAGCTGAGCAAAAAGTATTAATTATAATCTAAGTATGAGAAATCCTTTTGTTTAACAGATAGGGTTAAATAGCATGTGCCTTGGGATGCCAGTGTGGCGTAATGTATTTTAAGCTGAACAAAAAGTAACAATAATCCAAGTGTGAGAAATCCTTTTGTTTAACAGATAGGGTTAAATAGCATGTGCCTTAGGATGCCATTGTGGCGTAATGTATTTTAAGCTGAGCAAAAAGTATTAACTATAATCCAAGTATGAGAACTCCTTTTGTTTAACAGATAGGGTTAAATAGCATGTGCCTTGGGATGCCAGTGTGGCCTAATGTATTTTAAGCTGAGCAAAAAGTATTAATTATAATCTAAGTATGAGAAATCGTTTTGTTTAACAGATATGGTTAAATAGCATGTGCCTTGGGATGCCAGTGTGGCGTAATGTATTTTAAGATGAACAAAAAGTAACAATAATCCAAGTATGAGAAATGCTTTTAGCAGATAGGGTTAAATAGCATGTGCCTTGGGATGCCAGTGTGGCATAATGTATTTTAAGCTGAAGAAAAAGTAACAATAATCCAAGTATGAGAAATGCTTTTAGCAGATAGGGTTAAATAGCATGTGCCTTGGGATGCCAGTGTGGCCTAATGTATTTTAAGCTGAACAAAAAGTAACAATAATCCGAATATGAGAACTCCTTTTGCTTAACAGATAGGGTTAAATAGCATGTGCCTTGGGATGCCAGTGTGGCGTAATGTATTTTAAGCTGAGCAAAAAGTATTAACTATAATCCAAGTATGAGAAATCCTTTTGTTTAAGAGATAGGGTTAAATAGCATGTGCCTTGGGATGCCAGTGTGGCCTAATGTATTTTACGCTGAACAAAAAGTAACAATAATCCAAGTATGAGAAATGCTTTTAGCAGATAGGGTTAAATAGCATGTGCCTTGGGATGCCAGTGTGGCGTAATGTATTTTAAGCTGAGCAAAAAGTATTAACTATAATCCAAGTATGAGAAATCCTTTTGTTTAACAGATAGGGTTAAATAGCATGTGCCTTGGGATGCCAGTGTGGCCTAATGTATTTTACGCTGAACAAAAAGTAACAATAATCCAAGTATGAGAAATGCTTTTAGCAGATAGTGTTAAATAGCATGTGCCTTGGGATGCCAGTGTGGCCTAATGTATTTTAAGCTGAACAAAAAGTAACAATAATCCGAATATGAGAAATCCTTTTGCTTAACAGATAGGGTTAAATAGCATGTGCCTTGGGATGCCAGTGTGGCGTAATGTATTTTAAGCTGAGCAAAAAGTAACAATAATCCGAATATGAGAAATCCTTTTGCTTAACAGATAGGGTTAAATAGCATGTGCCTTGGGATGCCAGTGTGGCCTAATGTATTTTAAGCTGAACAAAAAGTAACAATAATCCGAATATGAGAAATCCTTTTGCTTAACAGATAGGGTTAAATAGCATGTGCCTTGGGATGCCAGTGTGGCGTAATGTATTTTAAGCTGAGCAAAAAGTAACAATAATCCGAATATGAAAAATCCTTTTGCTTAACAGATAGGGTTAAATAGCATGTGCCTTGGTAAATGGCAGTGTGGCGTAATGTATTTTAATCTGAACAAAAAGTAACAATAATCCAAGTATGAGAAATGCTTTTAGCAGATAGTGTTAAATAGCATGTGTCTTGGGATGCCAGTGTGGCCTAATGTATTTTAAGCTGAACAAAAAGTAACAATAATCCGAATATGAGAAATCCTTTTGTTTAACAGATAGGGTTAAATAGCATGTGCCTTGGGATGCCAGTGTGGCCTAATGTATTTTAAGCTGAACAAAAAGTAACAATAATCCAAGTATGAGAAATCCTTTTGTTTAACATATAGGGTTAAATAGCATGTGCCTTGGGATGCCATTGTGGCGTAATGTATTTTAAGCTGAGCAAAAAGTATTAACTATAATCCAAGTATGAGAACTCCTTTTGTTTAACAGATAGGGTTAAATAGCATGTGCCTTGGGATGCCAGTGTGGCCTAATGTATTTTAAGCTGAACAAAAAGTAACAATAATCCAAGTATGAGAAATCCTTTTGTTTAACAGATAGGGTTAAATAGCATGTGCCTTGGGATGCCAGTGTGGCCTAATGTATTTTAAGCTGAACAAAAAGTAACAATAATCCAAGTTTGAGAAATGCTTTTAGCAGATAGGGTTAAATAGCATGTGCCTTGGGATGCCAGTGTGGCGTAATGTATTTTAAGCTGAACAAAAAGTAACAATAATCCAAGTATGAGGAATGCTTTTAGCAGATAGGGTTAAATAGCATGTGCCTTGGGATGCCAGTGTGGCGTAATGTATTTTTAGCTGAGCAAAAATTATTAACTATAATCCAAGTATGAGAAATCCTTTTGTTTAACAGATAGGGTTAAATAGCATGTGCCTTGGGATGCCAGTGTGGCGTAATGTATTTTAAGCTGAGCAAAAAGTATTAACTATAATCCAAGTATGAGAAATCCTTTTGTTTAACAAATAGGGTTAAATAGCATGTGCCTTGAGATGCCAGTGTGGCCTAATGTATTTTACGCTGAACAAAAAGTAACAATAATCCAAGTATGAGAAATGCTTTTAGCAGATAGGGTTAAATAGCATGTGCCTTGGGATGCCAGTGTGGCCTAATGTATTTTAAGATGAGCAAAAAGTTTTAACTATAATCCAAGTATGAGAAATCCTTTTGTTTAACAGATAGGGTTAAATAGCATGTGCCTTGGGATGCCAGTGTGGCCTAATGTATTTTAAGCTGAGCAAAAAGTATTAATTATAATCTAAGTATGAGAAATCCTTTTGTTTAACAGATAGGGTTAAATAGCATGTGCCTTGGGATGCCAGTGTGGCGTAATGTATTTTAAGCTGAACAAAAAGTAACAATAATCCAAGTGTGAGAAATCCTTTTGTTTAACAGATAGGGTTAAATAGCATGTGCCTTAGGATGCCATTGTGGCGTAATGTATTTTAAGCTGAGCAAAAAGTATTAACTATAATCCAAGTATGAGAACTCCTTTTGTTTAACAGATAGGGTTAAATAGCATGTGCCTTGGGATGCCAGTGTGGCCTAATGTATTTTAAGCTGAGCAAAAAGTATTAATTATAATCTAAGTATGAGAAATCGTTTTGTTTAACAGATATGGTTAAATAGCATGTGCCTTGGGATGCCAGTGTGGCGTAATGTATTTTAAGATGAACAAAAAGTAACAATAATCCAAGTATGAGAAATGCTTTTAGCAGATAGGGTTAAATAGCATGTGCCTTGGGATGCCAGTGTGGCATAATGTATTTTAAGATGAACAAAAAGTAACAATAATCCAAGTATGAGAAATGCTTTTAGCAGATAGGGTTAAATAGCATGTGCCTTGGGATGCCAGTGTGGCCTAATGTATTTTAAGCTGAACAAAAAGTAACAATAATCCGAATATGAGAACTCCTTTTGCTTAACAGATAGGGTTAAATAGCATGTGCCTTGGGATGCCAGTGTGGCGTAATGTATTTTAAGCTGAGCAAAAAGTATTAACTATAATCCAAGTATGAGAAATCCTTTTGTTTAACAGATAGGGTTAAATAGCATGTGCCTTGGGATGCCAGTGTGGCCTAATGTATTTTACGCTGAACAAAAAGTAACAATAATCCAAGTATGAGAAATGCTTTTAGCAGATAGGGTTAAATAGCATGTGCCTTGGGATGCCAGTGTGGCGTAATGTATTTTAAGCTGAGCAAAAAGTATTAACTATAATCCAAGTATGAGAAATCCTTTTGTTTAACAGATAGGGTTAAATAGCATGTGCCTTGGGATGCCAGTGTGGCCTAATGTATTTTACGCTGAACAAAAAGTAACAATAATCCAAGTATGAGAAATGCTTTTAGCAGATAGTGTTAAATAGCATGTGCCTTGGGATGCCAGTGTGGCCTAATGTATTTTAAGCTGAACAAAAAGTAACAATAATCCGAATATGAGAAATCCTTTTGCTTAACAGATAGGGTTAAATAGCATGTGCCTTGGGATGCCAGTGTGGCGTAATGTATTTTAAGCTGAGCAAAAAGTAACAATAATCCGAATATGAGAAATCCTTTTGCTTAACAGATAGGGTTAAATAGCATGTGCCTTGGGATGCCAGTGTGGCCTAATGTATTTTAAGCTGAACAAAAAGTAACAATAATCCGAATATGAGAAATCCTTTTGCTTAACAGATAGGGTTAAATAGCATGTGCCTTGGGATGCCAGTGTGGCGTAATGTATTTTAAGCTGAGCAAAAAGTAACAATAATCCGAATATGAAAAATCCTTTTGCTTAACAGATAGGGTTAAATAGCATGTGCCTTGGTAAATGCCAGTGTGGCGTAATGTATTTTAATCTGAACAAAAAGTAACAATAATCCAAGTATGAGAAATGCTTTTAGCAGATAGTGTTAAATAGCATGTGTCTTGGGATGCCAGTGTGGCCTAATGTATTTTAAGCTGAACAAAAAGTAACAATAATCCGAATATGAGAAATCCTTTTGCTTAACAAATAGGGTTAAATAGCATGTGCCTTGGGATGCCAGTGTGGCGTAATGTATTTTAAGCTGAACAAAAAGTAACAATAATCCAAGTATGAGGAATGCTTTTAGCAGATAGGGTTAAATAGCATGTGCCTTGGGATGCCAGTGTGGCGTAATGTATTTTTAGCTGAGCAAAAAGTATTAACTATAATCCAAGTATGAGAAATCCTTTTGTTTAACAGATAGGGTTAAATAGCATGTGCCTTGGGATGCCAGTGTGGCGTAATGTATTTTAAGCTGAGCAAAAAGTATTAACTATAATCCAAGTATGAGAAATCCTTTTGTTTAACAAATAGGGTTAAATAGCATGTGCCTTGAGATGCCAGTGTGGCCTAATGTATTTTACGCTGAACAAAAAGTAACAATAATCCAAGTATGAGAAATGCTTTTAGCAGATAGGGTTAAATAGCATGTGCCTTGGGATGCCAGTGTGGCGTAATGTATTTTAAGCTGAACAAAAAGTAACAATAATCCAAGTATGAGGAATGCTTTTAGCAGATAGGGTTAAATAGCATGTGCCTTGGGATGCCAGTGTGGCGTAATGTATTTTTAGCTGAGCAAAAAGTATTAACTATAATCCAAGTATGAGAAATCCTTTTGTTTAACAGATAGGGTTAAATAGCATGTGCCTTGGGATGCCAGTGTGGCGTAATGTATTTTAAGCTGAGCAAAAAGTATTAACTATAATCCAAGTATGAGAAATCCTTTTGTTTAACAAATAGGGTTAAATAGCATGTGCCTTGAGATGCCAGTGTGGCCTAATGTATTTTACGCTGAACAAAAAGTAACAATAATCCAAGTATGAGAAATGCTTTTAGCAGATAGGGTTAAATAGCATGTGCCTTGGGATGCCAGTGTGGCCTAATGTATTTTAAGATGAGCAAAAAGTTTTAACTATAATCCAAGTATGAGAAATCCTTTTGTTTAACAGATAGGGTTAAATAGCATGTGCCTTGGGATGCCAGTGTGGCCTAATGTATTTTAAGCTGAGCAAAAAGTATTAATTATAATCTAAGTATGAGAAATCCTTTTGTTTAACAGATAGGGTTAAATAGCATGTGCCTTGGGATGCCAGTGTGGCGTAATGTATTTTAAGCTGAACAAAAAGTAACAATAATCCAAGTGTGAGAAATCCTTTTGTTTAACAGATAGGGTTAAATAGCATGTGCCTTAGGATGCCATTGTGGCGTAATGTATTTTAAGCTGAGCAAAAAGTATTAACTATAATCCAAGTATGAGAACTCCTTTTGTTTAACAGATAGGGTTAAATAGCATGTGCCTTGGGATGCCAGTGTGGCCTAATGTATTTTAAGCTGAGCAAAAAGTATTAATTATAATCTAAGTATGAGAAATCGTTTTGTTTAACAGATATGGTTAAATAGCATGTGCCTTGGGATGCCAGTGTGGCGTAATGTATTTTAAGATGAACAAAAAGTAACAATAATCCAAGTATGAGAAATGCTTTTAGCAGATAGGGTTAAATAGCATGTGCCTTGGGATGCCAGTGTGGCATAATGTATTTTAAGCTGAAGAAAAAGTAACAATAATCCAAGTATGAGAAATGCTTTTAGCAGATAGGGTTAAATAGCATGTGCCTTGGGATGCCAGTGTGGCCTAATGTATTTTAAGCTGAACAAAAAGTAACAATAATCCGAATATGAGAACTCCTTTTGCTTAACAGATAGGGTTAAATAGCATGTGCCTTGGGATGCCAGTGTGGCGTAATGTATTTTAAGCTGAGCAAAAAGTATTAACTATAATCCAAGTATGAGAAATCCTTTTGTTTAAGAGATAGGGTTAAATAGCATGTGCCTTGGGATGCCAGTGTGGCCTAATGTATTTTACGCTGAACAAAAAGTAACAATAATCCAAGTATGAGAAATGCTTTTAGCAGATAGGGTTAAATAGCATGTGCCTTGGGATGCCAGTGTGGCGTAATGTATTTTAAGCTGAGCAAAAAGTATTAACTATAATCCAAGTATGAGAAATCCTTTTGTTTAACAGATAGGGTTAAATAGCATGTGCCTTGGGATGCCAGTGTGGCCTAATGTATTTTACGCTGAACAAAAAGTAACAATAATCCAAGTATGAGAAATGCTTTTAGCAGATAGTGTTAAATAGCATGTGCCTTGGGATGCCAGTGTGGCCTAATGTATTTTAAGCTGAACAAAAAGTAACAATAATCCGAATATGAGAAATCCTTTTGCTTAACAGATAGGGTTAAATAGCATGTGCCTTGGGATGCCAGTGTGGCGTAATGTATTTTAAGCTGAGCAAAAAGTAACAATAATCCGAATATGAGAAATCCTTTTGCTTAACAGATAGGGTTAAATAGCATGTGCCTTGGGATGCCAGTGTGGCCTAATGTATTTTAAGCTGAACAAAAAGTAACAATAATCCGAATATGAGAAATCCTTTTGCTTAACAGATAGGGTTAAATAGCATGTGCCTTGGGATGCCAGTGTGGCGTAATGTATTTTAAGCTGAGCAAAAAGTAACAATAATCCGAATATGAAAAATCCTTTTGCTTAACAGATAGGGTTAAATAGCATGTGCCTTGGTAAATGGCAGTGTGGCGTAATGTATTTTAATCTGAACAAAAAGTAACAATAATCCAAGTATGAGAAATGCTTTTAGCAGATAGTGTTAAATAGCATGTGTCTTGGGATGCCAGTGTGGCCTAATGTATTTTAAGCTGAACAAAAAGTAACAATAATCCGAATATGAGAAATCCTTTTGCTTAACAAATAGGGTTAAATAGCATGTGCCTTGGGATGCCAGTGTGGCGTAATGTATTTTAAGCTGAGCAAAAAGTATTAACTATAATCCAAGTATGAGAAATCCTTTTGTTTAACAGATAGGGTTAAATAGCATGTGCATTGGGATGCCAGTGTGGCCTAATGTATTTTAAGCTGAACAAAAGTAACAATAATCCAAGTATGAGAAATGCTTTTAGCAGATAGGGTTAAATAGCATGTGCCTTGGGATGCCAGTGTGGCATAATGTATTTTAAGCTGAACAAAAAGTAACAATAATCCAAGTATGAGAAATGCTTTTAGCAGATAGGGTTAAATAGCATGTGCCTTGGGATGCCAGTGTGGCCTAATGTATTTTAAGCTGAACAAAAAGTAACAATAATCCGAATATGAGAAATCCTTTTGCTTAACAGATAGGGTTAAATAGCATGTGCCTTGGGATGCCAGTGTGGCGTAATGTATTTTAAGCTGAGCAAAAAGTATTAACTATAATCCAAGTATGAGAAATCCTTTTGTTTAACAGATAGGGTTAAATAGCATGTGCATTGGGATGCCAGTGTGGCATAATGTATTTTAAGCTGAACAAAAAGTAACAATAATCCAAGTATGAGAACTCCTTTTGCTTAACAGATAGGGTTAAATAGCATGTGCCTTGGGATGCCAGTGTGGCGTAATGTATTTTAAGCTGAGCAAAAAGTATTAACTATAATCCAAGTATGAGAAATCCTTTTGTTTAAGAGATAGGGTTAAATAGCATGTGCCTTGGGATGCCAGTGTGGCCTAATGTATTTTACGCTGAACAAAAAGTAACAATAATCCAAGTATGAGAAATGCTTTTAGCAGATAGGGTTAAATAGCATGTGCCTTGGGATGCCAGTGTGGCGTAATGTATTTTAAGCTGAGCAAAAAGTATTAACTATAATCCAAGTATGAGAAATCCTTTTGTTTAACAGATAGGGTTAAATAGCATGTGCCTTGGGATGCCAGTGTGGCCTAATGTATTTTACGCTGAACAAAAAGTAACAATAATCCAAGTATGAGAAATGCTTTTAGCAGATAGTGTTAAATAGCATGTGCCTTGGGATGCCAGTGTGGCCTAATGTATTTTAAGCTGAACAAAAAGTAACAATAATCCGAATATGAGAAATCCTTTTGCTTAACAGATAGGGTTAAATAGCATGTGCCTTGGGATGCCAGTGTGGCGTAATGTATTTTAAGCTGAGCAAAAAGTAACAATAATCCGAATATGAGAAATCCTTTTGCTTAACAGATAGGGTTAAATAGCATGTGCCTTGGGATGCCAGTGTGGCCTAATGTATTTTAAGCTGAACAAAAAGTAACAATAATCCGAATATGAGAAATCCTTTTGCTTAACAGATAGGGTTAAATAGCATGTGCCTTGGGATGCCAGTGTGGCGTAATGTATTTTAAGCTGAGCAAAAAGTAACAATAATCCGAATATGAAAAATCCTTTTGCTTAACAGATAGGGTTAAATAGCATGTGCCTTGGTAAATGGCAGTGTGGCGTAATGTATTTTAATCTGAACAAAAAGTAACAATAATCCAAGTATGAGAAATGCTTTTAGCAGATAGTGTTAAATAGCATGTGTCTTGGGATGCCAGTGTGGCCTAATGTATTTTAAGCTGAACAAAAAGTAACAATAATCCGAATATGAGAAATCCTTTTGCTTAACAAATAGGGTTAAATAGCATGTGCCTTGGGATGCCAGTGTGGCGTAATGTATTTTAAGCTGAGCAAAAAGTATTAACTATAATCCAAGTATGAGAAATCCTTTTGTTTAACAGATAGGGTTAAATAGCATGTGCATTGGGATGCCAGTGTGGCCTAATGTATTTTAAGCTGAACAAAAGTAACAATAATCCAAGTATGAGAAATGCTTTTAGCAGATAGGGTTAAATAGCATGTGCCTTGGGATGCCAGTGTGGCATAATGTATTTTAAGCTGAACAAAAAGTAACAATAATCCAAGTATGAGAAATGCTTTTAGCAGATAGGGTTAAATAGCATGTGCCTTGGGATGCCAGTGTGGCCTAATGTATTTTAAGCTGAACAAAAAGTAACAATAATCCGAATATGAGAAATCCTTTTGCTTAACAGATAGGGTTAAATAGCATGTGCCTTGGGATGCCAGTGTGGCGTAATGTATTTTAAGCTGAGCAAAAAGTATTAACTATAATCCAAGTATGAGAAATCCTTTTGTTTAACAGATAGGGTTAAATAGCATGTGCCTTGGGATGCCAGTGTGGCATAATGTATTTTAAGCTGAACAAAAAGTAACAATAATCCAAGTATGAGAAATGCTTTTAGCAGATAGGGTTAAATAGCATGTGCCTTGGGATGCCAGTGTGGCCTAATGTATTTTAAGCTGAGCAAAAAGTATTAATTATAATCTAAGTATGAGAAATCCTTTTGTTTAACAGATAGGGTTAAATAGCATGTGCCTTGGGATGCCAGTGTGGCCTAATGTATTTTAAGCTGAACAAAAAGTAACAATAATCCGAATATGAGAAATCCTTTTGCTTAACAGATAGGGTTAAATAGCATGTGCCTTGGGATGCCAGTGTGGCGTAATGTATTTTAAGCTGAGCAAAAAGTATTAACTATAATCCAAGTATGAGAAATCCTTTTGTTCAACAGATAGGGTTAAATAGCATGTGCCTTGGGATGCCAGTGTGGCGTAATGTATTTTAAGATGAACAAAAAGTAACAATAATCCAAGTATGAGAAATGCTTTTAGCAGATAGGGTTAAATAGCATGTGCCTTGGGATGCCAGTGTGGCGTAATGTATTTTAAGCTGAGCAAAAAGTTTTAACTATAATCCAAGTATGAGAAATCCTTTTGTTTAACAGATAGGGTTAAATAGCATGTGCCCTGGGATGCCAGTGTGGCCTAATGTATTTTAAGCTGAACAAAAAGTAACAATAATCCAAGTATGAGAAATCCTTTTGTTTAACAGATAGGGTTAAATAGCATGTGCCTTGGGATGCCAGTGTGGCCTAATGTATTTTAAGCTGAAGAAAAAGTAACAATAATCCAAGTATGAGAAATCCTTTTGTTTAACACATAGGGTTAAATAGCATGTGCCTTGGGATGCCAGTGTGGCCTAATGTATTTTAAGCTGAACAAAAAGTAACAATAATCCAAGTATGAGAAATCCTTTTGTTTAACAGATAGGGTTAAATAGCATGTGCCTTGGGATGCCATTGTGGCGTAATGTATTTTAAGCTGAGCAAAAAGTATTAACTATAATCCAAGTATGAGAACTCCTTTTGTTTAACAGATAGGGTTAAATAGCATGTGCCTTGGGATGCCAGTGTGGCCTAATGTATTTTAAGCTGAACAAAAAGTAACAATAATCCAAGTATGAGAAATCCTTTTGTTTAACAGATAGGGTTAAATAGCATGTGCCTTGGGATGCCAGTGTGGCGTAATGTATTTTAAGCTGAGCAAAAAGTATTACCTATAATCCAAGTATGAGAAATCCTTTTGTTTAACAGATAGGGTTAAATAGCATGTGCCTTGGGATGCCAGTGTGGCCTAATGTATTTTAAGCTGAACAAAAAGTAACAATAATCCAAGTATGAGAAATCCTTTTGTTTAACAGATAGGGTTAAATAGCATGTGCCTTGGGATGCCATTGTGGCGTAATGTATTTTAAGCTGAGCAAAAAGTATTAACTATAATCCAAGTATGAGAACTCCTTTTGTTTAACAGATAGGGTTAAATAGCATGTGCCTTGGGATGCCAGTGTGGCCTAATGTATTTTAAGCTGAACAAAAAGTAACAATAATCCAAGTATGAGAAATCCTTTTGTTTAACAGATAGGGTTAAATAGCATGTGCCTTGGGATGCCAGTGTGGCCTAATGTATTTTAAGCTGAGCAAAAAGTATTAATTATAATCTAAGTATGAGAAATCCTTTTGTTTAACAGATAGGGTTAAATAGCATGTGCCTTGGGATGCCAGTGTGGCGTAATGTATTTTAAGCTGAACAAAAAGTAACAATAATCCAAGTATGAGAAATCCTTTTGTTTAACAGATAGGGTTAAATAGCATGTGCCTTGGGATGCCATTGTGGCGTAATGTATTTTAAGCTGAGCAAAAAGTATTAACTATAATCCAAGTATGAGAACTCCTTTTGTTTAACAGATAGGGTTAAATAGCATGTGCCTTGGGATGCCAGTGTGTCCTAATGTATTTTAAGCTGAACAAAAAGTAACAATAATCCAAGTATGAGAAATCCTTTTGTTTAACAGATAGGGTTAAATAGCATGTGCCTTGGGATGCCAGTGTGGCCTAATGTATTTTAAGCTGAACAAAAAGTAACAATAATCCAAGTATGAGAAATGCTTTTAGCAGATAGGGTTAAATAGCATGTGCCTTGGGATGCCAGTGTGGCGTAATGTATTTTAAGCTGAACAAAAAGTAACAATAATCCAAGTATGAGGAATGCTTTTAGCAGATAGGGTTAAATAGCATGTGCCTTGGGATGCCAGTGTGGCGTAATGTATTTTAAGCTGAGCAAAAAGTATTAACTATAATCCAAGTATGAGAAATCCTTTTGTTTAACAGATAGGGTTAAATAGCATGTGCCTTGGGATGCCAGTGTGGCGTAATGTATTTTAAGCTGAGCAAAAAGTATTAACTATAATCCAAGTATGAGAAATCCTTTTGTTTAACAGATAGGGTTAAATAGCATGTGCCTTGGGATGCCAGTGTGGCCTAATGTATTTTACGCTGAACAAAAAGTAACAATAATCCAAGTATGAGAAATGCTTTTAGCAGATAGGGTTAAATAGCATGTGCCTTGGGATGCCAGTGTGGCCTAATTTATTTTAAGCTGAACAAAAAGTAACAATAATCCGAATATGAGAAATCCTTTTGCTTAACAGATAGGGTTAAATAGCATGTGCCTTGGTAAATGGCAGTGTGGCGTAATGTATTTTAATCTGAACAAAAAGTAACAATAATCCAAGTATGAGAAATGCTTTTAGCAGATAGTGTTAAATAGCATGTGTCTTGGGATGCCAGTGTGGCCTAATGTATTTTAAGCTGAACAAAAAGTAACAATAATCCGAATATGAGAAATCCTTTTGCTTAACAAATAGGGTTAAATAGCATGTGCCTTGGGATGCCAGTGTGGCGTAATGTATTTTAAGCTGAGCAAAAAGTATTAACTATAATCCAAGTATGAGAAATCCTTTTGTTTAACAGATAGGGTTAAATAGCATGTGCATTGGGATGCCAGTGTGGCCTAATGTATTTTAAGCTGAACAAAAGTAACAATAATCCAAGTATGAGAAATGCTTTTAGCAGATAGGGTTAAATAGCATGTGCCTTGGGATGCCAGTGTGGCATAATGTATTTTAAGCTGAACAAAAAGTAACAATAATCCAAGTATGAGAAATGCTTTTAGCAGATAGGGTTAAATAGCATGTGCCTTGGGATGCCAGTGTGGCCTAATGTATTTTAAGCTGAACAAAAAGTAACAATAATCCGAATATGAGAAATCCTTTTGCTTAACAGATAGGGTTAAATAGCATGTGCCTTGGGATGCCAGTGTGGCGTAATGTATTTTAAGCTGAGCAAAAAGTATTAACTATAATCCAAGTATGAGAAATCCTTTTGTTTAACAGATAGGGTTAAATAGCATGTGCCTTGGGATGCCAGTGTGGCATAATGTATTTTAAGCTGAACAAAAAGTAACAATAATCCAAGTATGAGAAATGCTTTTAGCAGATAGGGTTAAATAGCATGTGCCTTGGGATGCCAGTGTGGCCTAATGTATTTTAAGCTGAGCAAAAAGTATTAATTATAATCTAAGTATGAGAAATCCTTTTGTTTAACAGATAGGGTTAAATAGCATGTGCCTTGGGATGCCATTGTGGCGTAATGTATTTTAAGCTGAGCAAAAAGTATTAACTATAATCCAAGTATGAGAACTCATTTTGTTTAACAGATAGGGTTAAATAGCATGTGCCTTGGGATGCCAGTGTGGCCTAATGTATTTTAAGCTGAACAAAAAGTAACAATAATCCGAATATGAGAAATCCTTTTGCTTAACAGATAGGGTTAAATAGCATGTGCCTTGGGATGCCAGTGTGGCGTAATGTATTTTAAGCTGAGCAAAAAGTATTAACTATAATCCAAGTATGAGAAATCCTTTTGTTCAACAGATAGGGTTAAATAGCATGTGCCTTGGGATGCCAGTGTGGCGTAATGTATTTTAAGATGAACAAAAAGTAACAATAATCCAAGTATGAGAAATGCTTTTAGCAGATAGGGTTAAATAGCATGTGCCTTGGGATGCCAGTGTGGCGTAATGTATTTTAAGCTGAGCAAAAAGTTTTAACTATAATCCAAGTATGAGAAATCCTTTTGTTTAACAGATAGGGTTAAATAGCATGTGCCCTGGGATGCCAGTGTGGCCTAATGTATTTTAAGCTGAACAAAAAGTAACAATAATCCAAGTATGAGAAATCCTTTTGTTTAACAGATAGGGTTAAATAGCATGTGCCTTGGGATGCCAGTGTGGCCTAATGTATTTTAAGCTGAAGAAAAAGTAACAATAATCCAAGTATGAGAAATCCTTTTGTTTAACAGATAGGGTTAAATAGCATGTGCCTTGGGATGCCAGTGTGGCCTAATGTATTTTAAGCTGAACAAAAAGTAACAATAATCCAAGTATGAGAAATCCTTTTGTTTAACAGATAGGGTTAAATAGCATGTGCCTTGGGATGCCATTGTGGCGTAATGTATTTTAAGCTGAGCAAAAAGTATTAACTATAATCCAAGTATGAGAACTCCTTTTGTTTAACAGATAGGGTTAAATAGCATGTGCCTTGGGATGCCAGTGTGGCCTAATGTATTTTAAGCTGAACAAAAAGTAACAATAATCCAAGTATGAGAAATCCTTTTGTTTAACAGATAGGGTTAAATAGCATGTGCCTTGGGATGCCAGTGTGGCGTAATGTATTTTAAGCTGAGCAAAAAGTATTACCTATAATCCAAGTATGAGAAATCCTTTTGTTTAACAGATAGGGTTAAATAGCATGTGCCTTGGGATGCCAGTGTGGCCTAATGTATTTTAAGCTGAACAAAAAGTAACAATAATCCAAGTATGAGAAATCCTTTTGTTTAACAGATAGGGTTAAATAGCATGTGCCTTGGGATGCCATTGTGGCGTAATGTATTTTAAGCTGAGCAAAAAGTATTAACTATAATCCAAGTATGAGAACTCCTTTTGTTTAACAGATAGGGTTAAATAGCATGTGCCTTGGGATGCCAGTGTGGCCTAATGTATTTTAAGCTGAACAAAAAGTAACAATAATCCAAGTATGAGAAATCCTTTTGTTTAACAGATAGGGTTAAATAGCATGTGCCTTGGGATGCCAGTGTGGCCTAATGTATTTTAAGCTGAGCAAAAAGTATTAATTATAATCTAAGTATGAGAAATCCTTTTGTTTAACAGATAGGGTTAAATAGCATGTGCCTTGGGATGCCAGTGTGGCGTAATGTATTTTAAGCTGAACAAAAAGTAACAATAATCCAAGTATGAGAAATCCTTTTGTTTAACAGATAGGGTTAAATAGCATGTGCCTTGGGATGCCATTGTGGCGTAATGTATTTTAAGCTGAGCAAAAAGTATTAACTATAATCCAAGTATGAGAACTCCTTTTGTTTAACAGATAGGGTTAAATAGCATGTGCCTTGGGATGCCAGTGTGTCCTAATGTATTTTAAGCTGAACAAAAAGTAACAATAATCCAAGTATGAGAAATCCTTTTGTTTAACAGATAGGGTTAAATAGCATGTGCCTTGGGATGCCAGTGTGGCCTAATGTATTTTAAGCTGAACAAAAAGTAACAATAATCCAAGTATGAGAAATGCTTTTAGCAGATAGGGTTAAATAGCATGTGCCTTGGGATGCCAGTGTGGCGTAATGTATTTTAAGCTGAACAAAAAGTAACAATAATCCAAGTATGAGGAATGCTTTTAGCAGATAGGGTTAAATAGCATGTGCCTTGGGATGCCAGTGTGGCGTAATGTATTTTAAGCTGAGCAAAAAGTATTAACTATAATCCAAGTATGAGAAATCCTTTTGTTTAACAGATAGGGTTAAATAGCATGTGCCTTGGGATGCCAGTGTGGCGTAATGTATTTTAAGCTGAGCAAAAAGTATTAACTATAATCCAAGTATGAGAAATCCTTTTGTTTAACAGATAGGGTTAAATAGCATGTGCCTTGGGATGCCAGTGTGGCCTAATGTATTTTACGCTGAACAAAAAGTAACAATAATCCAAGTATGAGAAATGCTTTTAGCAGATAGGGTTAAATAGCATGTGCCTTGGGATGCCAGTGTGGCCTAATTTATTTTAAGCTGAACAAAAAGTAACAATAATCCGAATATGAGAAATCCTTTTGCTTAACAGATAGGGTTAAATAGCATGTGCCTTGGGATGCCAGTGTGGCGTAATGTATTTTAAGCTGAGCAAAAAGTATTAACTATAATCCAAGTATGAGAAATCCTTTTGTTCAACAGATAGGGTTAAATAGCATGTGCATTGGGATGCCAGTGTGGCATAATGTATTTTAAGCTGAACAAAAAGTAACAATAATCCAAGTATGAGAAATCCTTTTGTTTAACAGATAGGGTTAAATAGCATGTGCCTTGGGATGCCATTGTGGCGTAATGTATTTTAAGCTGAGCAAAAAGTATTAACTATAATCCAAGTATGAGAACTCCTTTTGTTTAACAGATAGGGTTAAATAGCATGTGCCTTGGGATGCCAGTGTGGCCTAATGTATTTTAAGATGAACAAAAAGTAACAATAATCCAAGTATGAGAAATCCTTTTGTTTAACAGATAGGGTTAAATAGCATGTGCCTTGGGATGCCAGTGTGGCCTAATGTATTTTAAGCTGAACAAAAAGTAACAATAATCCAAGTATGAGAAATCCTTTTGTTTAACAGATAGGGTTAAATAGCATGTGCCTTGGGATGCCATTGTGGCGTAATGTATTTTAAGCTGAGCAAAAAGTATTAACTATAATCCAAGTATGAGAACTCCTTTTGTTTAACAGATAGGGTTAAATAGCATGTGCCTTGGGATGCCAGTGTGGCCTAATGTATTTTAAGCTGAACAAAAAGTAACAATAATCCAAGTATGAGAAATCCTTTTGTTTAACAGATAGGGTTAAATAGCATGTGCCTTGGGATGCCAGTGTGGCCTAATGTATTTTAAGCTGAACAAAAAGTAACAATAATCCAAGTTTGAGAAATGCTTTTAGCAGATAGGGTTAAATAGCATGTGCCTTGGGATGCCAGTGTGGCGTAATGTATTTTAAGCTGAACAAAAAGTAACAATAATCCAAGTATGAGGAATGCTTTTAGCAGATAGGGTTAAATAGCATGTGCCTTGGGATGCCAGTGTGGCGTAATGTATT
Organism: Gastrophryne carolinensis; assembly: GCA_027917425.1. Taxonomy (NCBI): domain Eukaryota; kingdom Metazoa; phylum Chordata; class Amphibia; order Anura; family Microhylidae; genus Gastrophryne; species Gastrophryne carolinensis. The sequence goes on along the minus strand of CM051238.1, from coordinate 112,863,895 downwards.
TTTAGCTGAGCAAAAAGTATTAACTATAATCCAAGTATGAGAAATCCTTTTGTTTAACAGATAGGGTTAAATAGCATGTGCCTTGGGATGCCAGTGTGGCGTAATGTATTTTAAGCTGAGCAAAAAGTATTAACTATAATCCAAGTATGAGAAATCCTTTTGTTTAACAAATAGGGTTAAATAGCATGTGCCTTAAGATGCCAGTGTGGCCTAATGTATTTTACGCTGAACAAAAAGTAACAATAATCCAAGTATGAGAAATGCTTTTAGCAGATAGGGTTAAATAGCATGTGCCTTGGGATGCCAGTGTGGCCTAATGTATTTTAAGATGAGCAAAAAGTTTTAACTATAATCCAAGTATGAGAAATCCTTTTGTTTAACAGATAGGGTTAAATAGCATGTGCCTTGGGATGCCAGTGTGGCCTAATGTATTTTAAGCTGAGCAAAAAGTATTAATTATAATCTAAGTATGAGAAATCCTTTTGTTTAACAGATAGGGTTAAATAGCATGTGCCTTGGGATGCCAGTGTGGCGTAATGTATTTTAAGCTGAACAAAAAGTAACAATAATCCAAGTATGAGAAATCCTTTTGTTTAACAGATAGGGTTAAATAGCATGTGCCTTGGGATGCCATTGTGGCGTAATGTATTTTAAGCTGAGCAAAAAGTATTAACTATAATCCAAGTATGAGAACTCCTTTTGTTTAACAGATAGGGTTAAATAGCATGTGCCTTGGGATGCCAGTGTGGCCTAATGTATTTTAAGCTGAACAAAAAGTAACAATAATCCAAGTATGAGAAATCCTTTTGTTTAACAGATAGGGTTAAATAGCATGTGCCTTGGGATGCCAGTGTGGCCTAATGTATTTTAAGCTGAACAAAAAGTAACAATAATCCAAGTATGAGAAATGCTTTTAGCAGATAGGGTTAAATAGCATGTGCCTTGGGATGCCAGTGTGGCGTAATGTATTTTAAGCTGAACAAAAAGTAACAATAATTCAAGTATGAGGAATGCTTTTAGCAGATAGGGTTAAATAGCATGTGCCTTGGGATGCCAGTGTGGCGTAATGTATTTTAAGCTGAGCAAAAAGTATTAACTATAATCCAAGTATGAGAAATCCTTTTGTTTAACAGATAGGGTTAAATAGCATGTGCCTTGGGATGCCAGTGTGGCGTAATGTATTTTAAGCTGAGCAAAAAGTATTAACTATAATCCAAGTATGAGAAATCCTTTTGTTTAACAGATAGGGTTAAATAGCATGTGCCTTGGGATGCCAGTGTGGCCTAATGTATTTTACGCTGAACAAAAAGTAACAATAATCCAAGTATGAGAAATGCTTTTAGCAGATAGGGTTAAATAGCATGTGCCTTGGGATGCCAGTGTGGCCTAATTTATTTTAAGCTGAACAAAAAGTAACAATAATCCGAATATGAGAAATCCTTTTGCTTAACAGATAGGGTTAAATAGCATGTGCCTTGGGATGCCAGTGTGGCGTAATGTATTTTAAGCTGAGCAAAAAGTATTAACTATAATCCAAGTATGAGAAATCCTTTTGTTCAACAGATAGGGTTAAATAGCATGTGCATTGGGATGCCAGTGTGGCATAATGTATTTTAAGCTGAACAAAAAGTAACAATAATCCAAGTATGAGAAATCCTTTTGTTTAACAGATAGGGTTAAATAGCATGTGCCTTGGGATGCCATTGTGGCGTAATGTATTTTAAGCTGAGCAAAAAGTATTAACTATAATCCAAGTATGAGAACTCCTTTTGTTTAACAGATAGGGTTAAATAGCATGTGCCTTGGGATGCCAGTGTGGCCTAATGTATTTTAAGCTGAACAAAAAGTAACAATAATCCAAGTATGAGAAATCCTTTTGTTTAACAGATAGGGTTAAATAGCATGTGCCTTGGGATGCCATTGTGGCGTAATGTATTTTAAGCTGAGCAAAAAGTATTAACTATAATCCAAGTATGAGAACTCCTTTTGTTTAACAGATAGGGTTAAATAGCATGTGCCTTGGGATGCCAGTGTGGCCTAATGTATTTTAAGCTGAACAAAAAGTAACAATAATCCAAGTATGAGAAATCCTTTTGTTTAACAGATAGGGTTAAATAGCATGTGCCTTGGGATGCCAGTGTGGCCTAATGTATTTTAAGCTGAACAAAAAGTAACAATAATCCAAGTTTGAGAAATGCTTTTAGCAGATAGGGTTAAATAGCATGTGCCTTGGGATGCCAGTGTGGCGTAATGTATTTTAAGCTGAACAAAAAGTAACAATAATCCAAGTATGAGGAATGCTTTTAGCAGATAGGGTTAAATAGCATGTGCCTTGGGATGCCAGTGTGGCGTAATGTATTTTTAGCTGAGCAAAAAGTATTAACTATAATCCAAGTATGAGAAATCCTTTTGTTTAACAGATAGGGTTAAATAGCATGTGCCTTGGGATGCCAGTGTGGCGTAATGTATTTTAAGCTGAGCAAAAAGTATTAACTATAATCCAAGTATGAGAAATCCTTTTGTTTAACAAATAGGGTTAAATAGCATGTGCCTTGAGATGCCAGTGTGGCCTAATGTATTTTACGCTGAACAAAAAGTAACAATAATCCAAGTATGAGAAATGCTTTTAGCAGATAGGGTTAAATAGCATGTGCCTTGGGATGCCAGTGTGGCCTAATGTATTTTAAGATGAGCAAAAAGTTTTAACTATAATCCAAGTATGAGAAATCCTTTTGTTTAACAGATAGGGTTAAATAGCATGTGCCTTGGGATGCCAGTATGGCCTAATGTATTTTAAGCTGAGCAAAAAGTATTAATTATAATCTAAGTATGAGAAATCCTTTTGTTTAACAGATAGGGTTAAATAGCATGTGCCTTGGGATGCCAGTGTGGCGTAATGTATTTTAATCTGAACAAAAAGTAACAATAATCCAAGTGTGAGAAATCCTTTTGTTTAACAGATAGGGTTAAATAGCATGTGCCTTAGGATGCCATTGTGGCGTAATGTATTTTAAGCTGAGCAAAAAGTATTAACTATAATCCAAGTATGAGAACTCCTTTTGTTTAACAGATAGGGTTAAATAGCATGTGCCTTGGGATGCCAGTGTGGCCTAATGTATTTTAAGCTGAGCAAAAAGTATTAATTATAATCTAAGTATGAGAAATCGTTTTGTTTAACAGATATGGTTAAATAGCATGTGCCTTGGGATGCCAGTGTGGCGTAATGTATTTTAAGATGAAGAAAAAGTAACAATAATCCAAGTATGAGAAATGCTTTTAGCAGATAGGGTTAAATAGCATGTGCCTTGGGATGCCAGTGTGGCATAATGTATTTTAAGCTGAACAAAAAGTAACAATAATCCAAGTATGAGAAATGCTTTTAGCAGATAGGGTTAAATAGCATGTGCCTTGGGATGCCAGTGTGGCCTAATGTATTTTAAGCTGAACAAAAAGTAACAATAATCCGAATATGAGAACTCCTTTTGCTTAACAGATAGGGTTAAATAGCATGTGCCTTGGGATGCCAGTGTGGCGTAATGTATTTTAAGCTGAGCAAAAAGTATTAACTATAATCCAAGTATGAGAACTCCTTTTGTTTAACAGATAGGGTTAAATAGCATGTGCCTTGGGATGCCAGTGTGGCCTAATGTATTTTAAGCTGAACAAAAAGTAACAATAATCCAAGTATGAGAAATGCTTTTAGCAGATAGGGTTAAATAGCATGTGCCTTGGGATGCCAGTGTGGCGTAATGTATTTTAAGCTGAACAAAAAGTAACAATAATCCAAGTATGAGGAATGCTTTTAGCAGATAGGGTTAAATAGCATGTGCCTTGGGATGCCTGTGTGGCGTAATGTATTTTAAGCTGAGCAAAAAGTATTAACTATAATCCAAGTATGAGAAATCCTTTTGTTTAACAGATAGGGTTAAATAGCATGTGCCTTGGGATGCCAGTGTGGCGTAATGTATTTTAAGCTGAGCAAAAAGTATTAACTATAATTCAAGTATGAGAAATCCTTTTGTTTAACAGATAGGGTTAAATAGCATGTGCCTTGGGATGCCAGTGTGGCCTAATGTATTTTAAGCTGAACAAAAAGTAACAATAATCCAAGTATGAGAAATCCTTTTGTTTAACAGATAGGGTTAAATAGCATGTGCCTTGGGATGCCATTGTGGCGTAATGTATTTTAAGCTGAGCAAAAAGTATTAACTATAATCCAAGTATGAGAACTCCTTTTGTTTAACAGATAGGGTTAAATAGCATGTGCCTTGGGATGCCAGTGTGGCCTAATGTATTTTAAGCTGAACAAAAAGTAACAATAATCCAAGTATGAGAAATCCTTTTGTTTAACAGATAGGGTTAAATAGCATGTGCCTTGGGATGCCAGTGTGGCCTAATGTATTTTAAGCTGAAGAAAAAGTAACAATAATCCAAGTATGAGAAATCCTTTTGTTTAACAGATAGGGTTAAATAGCATGTGCCTTGGGATGCCAGTGTGGCCTAATGTATTTTAAGCTGAACAAAAAGTAACAATAATCCAAGTATGAGAAATCCTTTTGTTTAACAGATAGGGTTAAATAGCATGTGCCTTGGGATGCCATTGTGGCGTAATGTATTTTAAGCTGAGCAAAAAGTATTAATTATAATCCAAGTATGAGAACTCCTTTTGTTTAACAGATAGGGTTAAATGGCATGTGCCTTGGGATGACAGTGTGGCCTAATGTATTTTAAGCTGAACAAAAAGTAACAATAATCCAAGTATGAGGAATGCTTTTAGCAGATAGGGTTAAATAGCATGTGCCTTGGGATGCCAGTGTGGCGTAATGTATTTTAAGCTGAGCAAGAAGTATTAACTATAATCCAAGTATGAGAAATCCTTTTGTTTAACAGATAGGGTTAAATAGCATGTGCCTTGGGATGCCAGTGTGGCGTAATATATTTTAAGCTGAGCAAAAAGTATTAACTATAATCCAAGTATGAGAAATGCTTTTGCTTAACAGATAGGGTTAAATAGCATGTGCCTTGAGATGCCAGTGTGGCCTAATGTATTTTACGCTGAACAAAAAGTAACAATAATCCAAGTATGAGAAATCCTTTTGTTTAACAGATAGGGTTAAATAGCATGTGCCTTGGGATGCCAGTGTGGCCTAATGTATTTTAAGCTGAACAAAAAGTAACAATAATCCAAGTATGAGAAATGCTTTTAGCAGATAGGGTTAAATAGCATGTGCCTTGGGATGCCAGTGTGGCGTAATGTATTTTAAGCTGAACAAAAAGTAACAATAATCCAAGTATGAGGAATGCTTTTAGCAGATAGGGTTAAATAGCATGTGCCTTGGGATGCCAGTGTGGCGTAATGTATTTTAAGCTGAGCAAAAAGTATTAACTATAATCCAAGTATGAGAAATCCTTTTGTTTAACAGATAGGGTTAAATAGCATGTGCCTTGGGATGCCAGTGTGGCGTAATGTATTTTAAGCTGAGCAAAAAGTATTAACTATAATCCAAGTATGAGAAATCCTTTTGTTTAACAGATAGGGTTAAATAGCATGTGCCTTGAGATGCCAGTGTGGCCTAATGTATTTTACGCTGAACAAAAAGTAACAATAATCCAAGTATGAGAAATGCTTTTAGCAGATAGGGTTAAATAGCATGTGCCTTGGGATGCCAGTGTGGCGTGATGTATTTTAAGATGAGCAAAAAGTTTTAACTATAATCCAAGTATGAGAAATCCTTTTGTTTAACAGATAGGGTTAAATAGCATGTGCCTTGGGATGCCAGTGTGGCCTAATGTATTTTAAGCTGAGCAAAAAGTATTAATTATAATCTAAGTATAAGAAATCCTTTTGTTTAACAGATAGGGTTAAATAGCATGTGCCTTGGGATGCCAGTGTGGCGTAATGTATTTTAAGATGAACAAAAAGTTACAATAATCCAAGTATGAGAAATGCTTTTAGCAGATAGGGTTAAATAGCATGTGCCTTGGGATGCCAGTGTGGCCTAATGTATTTTAAGCTGAACAAAATGTAACAATAATCCAAGTATGAGAAATCCTTTTGTTTAACAGATAGGGTTAAATAGCATGTGCCTTGGGATGCAATTGTGGCATAATGTATTTTAAGCTGAACAAAAAGTAACAATAATCCAACTATGAGAAATGCTTTTAGCAGATAGGGTTAAATAGCATGTGCCTTGGGATGCCAGTGTGGCGTAATGTATTTTAAGCTGAGCAAAAAGTATTAACTATAATCCAAGTATGAGAAATCCTTTTGTTTAACAGATAGGGTTAAATAGCATGTACCTTGGGATGCCAGTGTGGCCTAATGTATTTTAAGCTGAACAAAAAGTAACAATAATCCAAGTATGAGAAATCCTTTTGTTTAACAGATAGGGTTAAATAGCATGTGCCTTGGGATGCCATTGTGGCGTAATGTATTTTAAGCTGAGCAAAAAGTATTAACTATAATCCAAGTATGAGAACTCATTTTGTTTAACAGATAGGGTTAAATAGCATGTGCCTTGGGATGCCAGTGTGGCCTAATGTATTTTAAGCTGAACAAAAAGTAACAATAATCCAAGTATGAGAAATCCTTTTGTTTAACAGATAGGGTTAAATAGCATGTGCCTAGGGATGCCATTGTGGCGTAATGTATTTTAAGCTGAGCAAAAAGTATTAACTATAATCCAAGTATGAGAACTCATTTTGTTTAACAGATAGGGTTAAATAGCATGTGCCTTGGGATGCCAGTGTGGCCTAATGTATTTTAAGATGAACAAAAAGTAACAATAATCCAAGTATGAGAAATCCTTTTGTTTAACAGATAGGGTTAAATAGCATGTGCCTTGGGATGCCAGTGTGGCGTAATGTATTTTAAGCTGAGCAAAAAGTAATAACTATAATCCAAGTATGAGAAATCCTTTTGTTTAACAGATAGGGTTAAATAGCATGTGCCTTGGGATGCCAGTTAGCCTAATGTATTTTAAGCTGAACAAAAAGTAACAATAATCCAAGTATGAGAAATGCTTTTGTTTAACAGATAGGGTTAAATAGCATGTGCCTTGGGATGCCAGTGTGGCGTAATGTATTTTAAGCTGAACAAAAAGTAACAATAATCCAAGTATGAGAAATGCTTTTAGCAGATAGGGTTAAATAGCATGTGCCTTGGGATGCCAGTGTGGCGTAATGTATTTTAAGCTGAGCAAAAAGTTTTAACTATAATCCAAGTATGAGAAATCCTTTTGTTTAACAGATAGGGTTAAATAGCATGTGCCTTGGGATGCCAGTGTGGCCTAATGTATTTTAAGCTGAACAAAAAGTAACAATAATCCAAGTATGAGAAATCCTTTTGTTTAACAGATAGGGTTAAATAGCATGTGCCTTGGGATGCCATTGTGGCGTAATGTATTTTAAGCTGAGCAAAAAGTATTAACTATAATCCAAGTATGAGAACTCCTTTTGTTTAACAGATAGGGTTAAATAGCATGTGCCTTGGGATGCCAGTGTGGCCTAATGTATTTTAAGCTGAACAAAAAGTAACAATAATCCAAGTATGAGAAATCCTTTTGTTTAACAGATAGGGTTAAATAGCATGTGCCTTGGGATGCCAGTGTGGCCTAATGTATTTTAAGCTGAAGAAAAAGTAACAATAATCCAAGTATGAGAAATCCTTTTGTTTAACAGATAGGGTTAAATAGCATGTGCCTTGGGATGCCAGTGTGGCCTAATGTATTTTAAGCTGAACAAAAAGTAACAATAATCCAAGTATGAGAAATCCTTTTGTTTAACAGATAGGGTTAAATAGCATGTGCCTTGGGATGCCATTGTGGCGTAATGTATTTTAAGCTGAGCAAAAAGTATTAATTATAATCCAAGTATGAGAACTCCTTTTGTTTAACAGATAGGGTTAAATGGCATGTGCCTTGGGATGACAGTGTGGCCTAATGTATTTTAAGCTGAACAAAAAGTAACAATAATCCAAGTATGAGGAATGCTTTTAGCAGATAGGGTTAAATAGCATGTGCCTTGGGATGCCAGTGTGGCGTAATGTATTTTAAGCTGAGCAAGAAGTATTAACTATAATCCAAGTATGAGAAATCCTTTTGTTTAACAGATAGGGTTAAATAGCATGTGCCTTGGGATGCCAGTGTGGCGTAATATATTTTAAGCTGAGCAAAAAGTATTAACTATAATCCAAGTATGAGAAATGCTTTTGCTTAACAGATAGGGTTAAATAGCATGTGCCTTGAGATGCCAGTGTGGCCTAATGTATTTTACGCTGAACAAAAAGTAACAATAATCCAAGTATGAGAAATCCTTTTGTTTAACAGATAGGGTTAAATAGCATGTGCCTTGGGATGCCAGTGTGGCCTAATGTATTTTAAGCTGAACAAAAAGTAACAATAATCCAAGTATGAGAAATGCTTTTAGCAGATAGGGTTAAATAGCATGTGCCTTGGGATGCCAGTGTGGCGTAATGTATTTTAAGCTGAACAAAAAGTAACAATAATCCAAGTATGAGGAATGCTTTTAGCAGATAGGGTTAAATAGCATGTGCCTTGGGATGCCAGTGTGGCGTAATGTATTTTAAGCTGAGCAAAAAGTATTAACTATAATCCAAGTATGAGAAATCCTTTTGTTTAACAGATAGGGTTAAATAGCATGTGCCTTGGGATGCCAGTGTGGCGTAATGTATTTTAAGCTGAGCAAAAAGTATTAACTATAATCCAAGTATGAGAAATCCTTTTGTTTAACAGATAGGGTTAAATAGCATGTGCCTTGAGATGCCAGTGTGGCCTAATGTATTTTACGCTGAACAAAAAGTAACAATAATCCAAGTATGAGAAATGCTTTTAGCAGATAGGGTTAAATAGCATGTGCCTTGGGATGCCAGTGTGGCGTGATGTATTTTAAGATGAGCAAAAAGTTTTAACTATAATCCAAGTATGAGAAATCCTTTTGTTTAACAGATAGGGTTAAATAGCATGTGCCTTGGGATGCCAGTGTGGCCTAATGTATTTTAAGCTGAGCAAAAAGTATTAATTATAATCTAAGTATAAGAAATCCTTTTGTTTAACAGATAGGGTTAAATAGCATGTGCCTTGGGATGCCAGTGTGGCGTAATGTATTTTAAGATGAACAAAAAGTTACAATAATCCAAGTATGAGAAATGCTTTTAGCAGATAGGGTTAAATAGCATGTGCCTTGGGATGCCAGTGTGGCCTAATGTATTTTAAGCTGAACAAAATGTAACAATAATCCAAGTATGAGAAATCCTTTTGTTTAACAGATAGGGTTAAATAGCATGTGCCTTGGGATGCAATTGTGGCATAATGTATTTTAAGCTGAACAAAAAGTAACAATAATCCAACTATGAGAAATGCTTTTAGCAGATAGGGTTAAATAGCATGTGCCTTGGGATGCCAGTGTGGCGTAATGTATTTTAAGCTGAGCAAAAAGTATTAACTATAATCCAAGTATGAGAAATCCTTTTGTTTAACAGATAGGGTTAAATAGCATGTACCTTGGGATGCCAGTGTGGCCTAATGTATTTTAAGCTGAACAAAAAGTAACAATAATCCAAGTATGAGAAATCCTTTTGTTTAACAGATAGGGTTAAATAGCATGTGCCTTGGGATGCCATTGTGGCGTAATGTATTTTAAGCTGAGCAAAAAGTATTAACTATAATCCAAGTATGAGAACTCATTTTGTTTAACAGATAGGGTTAAATAGCATGTGCCTTGGGATGCCAGTGTGGCCTAATGTATTTTAAGCTGAACAAAAAGTAACAATAATCCAAGTATGAGAAATCCTTTTGTTTAACAGATAGGGTTAAATAGCATGTGCCTAGGGATGCCATTGTGGCGTAATGTATTTTAAGCTGAGCAAAAAGTATTAACTATAATCCAAGTATGAGAACTCATTTTGTTTAACAGATAGGGTTAAATAGCATGTGCCTTGGGATGCCAGTGTGGCCTAATGTATTTTAAGATGAACAAAAAGTAACAATAATCCAAGTATGAGAAATCCTTTTGTTTAACAGATAGGGTTAAATAGCATGTGCCTTGGGATGCCAGTGTGGCGTAATGTATTTTAAGCTGAGCAAAAAGTAATAACTATAATCCAAGTATGAGAAATCCTTTTGTTTAACAGATAGGGTTAAATAGCATGTGCCTTGGGATGCCAGTTAGCCTAATGTATTTTAAGCTGAACAAAAAGTAACAATAATCCAAGTATGAGAAATGCTTTTGTTTAACAGATAGGGTTAAATAGCATGTGCCTTGGGATGCCAGTGTGGCGTAATGTATTTTAAGCTGAACAAAAAGTAACAATAATCCAAGTATGAGAAATGCTTTTAGCAGATAGGGTTAAATAGCATGTGCCTTGGGATGCCAGTGTGGCGTAATGTATTTTAAGCTGAGCAAAAAGTTTTAACTATAATCCAAGTATGAGAAATCCTTTTGTTTAACAGATAGGGTTAAATAGCATGTGCCTTGGGATGCCAGTGTGGCCTAATGTATTTTAAGCTGAGCAAAAAGTATTAATTATAATCTAAGTATGAGAAATCCTTTTGTTTAACAGATAGGGTTAAATAGCATGTGCCTTGGGATGCCAGTGTGGCCTAATGTATTTTAAGCTGAAGAAAAAGTAACAATAATCCAAGTATGAGAAATGCTTTTAGCAGATAGGGTTAAATAGCATGTGCCTTGGGATGCCAGTGTGGCGTAATGTATTTTAAGCTGAGCAAAAAGTATTAACTATAATCCAAGTATGAGAAATCCTTTTGTTTAACAGATAGGGTTAAATAGCATGTACCTTGGGATGCCAGTGTGGCCTAATGTATTTTAAGCTGAACAAAAAGTAACAATAATCCATGTATGAGAAATCCTTTTGTTTAACAGATAGGGTTAAATAGCATGTGCCTTGGGATGCCAGTGTGGCCTAATGTATTTTAAGCTGAGCAAAAAGTATTAATTATAATCTAAGTATGAGAAATCCTTTTGTTTAACAGATAGGGTTAAATAGCATGTGCCTTGGGATGCCAGTGTGGCCTAATGTATTTTAAGCTGAACAAAAAGTAACAATAATCCAAGTATGAGAAATCCTTTTGTTTAACAGATAGGGTTAAATAGCATGTGCCTTGGGATGCCATTGTGGCGTAATGTATTTTAAGCTGAGCAAAAAGTATTAACTATAATCCAAGTATGAGAACTCCTTTTGTTTAACAGATAGGGTTAAATAGCATGTGCCTTGGGATGCCAGTGTGGCCTAATGTATTTTAAGCTGAACAAAAAGTAACAATAATCCAAGTATGAGAAATCCTTTTGTTTAACAGATAGGGTTAAATAGCATGTGCCTTGGGATGCCAGTGTGGCCTAATGTATTTTAAGCTGAACAAAAAGTAACAATAATCCAAGTATGAGAAATGCTTTTAGCAGATAGGGTTAAATAGCATGTGCCTTGGGATGCCAGTGTGGCGTAATGTATTTTAAGCTGAACAAAAAGTAACAATAATCCAAGTATGAGGAATGCTTTTAGCAGATAGGGTTAAATAGCATGTGCCTTGGGATGCCAGTGTGGCGTAATGTATTTTAAGCTGAGCAAAAAGTATTAACTATAATCCAAGTATGAGAAATCCTTTTGTTTAACAGATAGGGTTAAATAGCATGTGCCTTGGGATGCCAGTGTGGCGTAATGTATTTTAAGCTGAGCAAAAAGTATTAACTATAATCCAAGTATGAGAAATCCTTTTGTTTAACAGATAGGGTTAAATAGCATGTGCCTTGAGATGCCAGTGTGGCCTAATGCATTTTACACTGAACAAAAAGTAACAATAATCCAAGTATGAGAAATGCTTTTAGCAGATAGGGTTAAATAGCATGTGCCTTGGGATGCCAGTGTGGCGTAATGTATTTTAAGATGAGCAAAAAGTTTTAACTATAATCCAAGTATGAGAAATCCTTTTGTTTAACAGATAGGGTTAAATAGCATGTGCCTTGGGATGCCAGTGTGGCCTAATGTATTTTAAGCTGAGCAAAAAGTATTAATTATTATCTAAGTATGAGAAATCCTTTTGTTTAACAGATAGGGTTAAATAGCATGTGCCTTGGGATGCCAGTGTGGCGTAATTTATTTTAAGATGAACAAAAAGTTACAATAATCCAAGTATGAGAAATGCTTTTAGCAGATAGGGTTAAATAGCATGTGCCTTGGGATGCCAGTGTGGCGTAATGTATTTTAAGCTGAACAAAAAGTAACAATAATCCAAGTATGAGAAATCCTTTTGTTTAACAGATAGGGTTAAATAGCATGTGCCTTGGGATGCCATTGTGGCGTAATGTATTTTAAGCTGAGCAAAAAGTATTAACTATAATCCAAGTATGAGAACTCCTTTTGTTTAACAGATAGGGTTAAATAGCATGTGCCTTGGGATGCCAGTGTGGCCTAATGTATTTTAAGCTGAACAAAAAGTAACAATAATCCAAGTATGAGAAATGCTTTTAGCAGATAGGGTTAAATAGCATGTGCCTTGGGATGCCAGTGTGGCGTAATGTATTTTAAGCTGAACAAAAAGTAACAATAATCCAAGTATGAGGAATGCTTTTAGCAGATAGGGTTAAATAGCATGTGCCTTGGGATGCCTGTGTGGCGTAATGTATTTTAAGCTGAGCAAAAAGTATTAACTATAATCCAAGTATGAGAAATCCTTTTGTTTAACAGATAGGGTTAAATAGCATGTGCCTTGGGATGCCAGTGTGGCGTAATGTATTTTAAGCTGAGCAAAAAGTATTAACTATAATCCAAGTATGAGAAATCCTTTTGTTTAACAGATAGGGTTAAATAGCATGTGCCTTGGGATGCCAATGTGGCCTAATGTATTTTAAGCTGAACCAAAAGTAACAATAATCCAAATATGAGAAATCCTTTTGTTTAACAGATAGGGTTAAATAGCATGTGCCTTGGGATGCCATTGTGGCGTAATGTATTTTAAGCTGAGCAAAAAGTATTAACTATAATCCAAGTATGAGAACTCCTTTTGTTTAACAGATAGGGTTAAATAGCATGTGCCTTGGGATGCCAGTGTGGCCTAATGTATTTTAAGCTGAACAAAAAGTAACAATAATCCAAGTATGAGAAATCCTTTTGTTTAACAGATAGGGTTAAATAGCATGTGCCTTGGGATGCCAGTGTGGCCTAATGTATTGTAAGCTGAAGAAAAAGTAACAATAATCCAAGTATGAGAAATCCTTTTGTTTAACAGATAGGGTTAAATAGCATGTGCCTTGGGATGCCAGTGTGGCCTAATGTATTTTAAGCTGAACAAAAAGTAACAATAATCCAAGTATGAGAAATCCTTTTGTTTAACAGATAGGGTTAAATAGCACGTGCCTTGGGATGCCATTGTGGCGTAATGTATTTTAAGCTGAGCAAAAAGTATTAACTATAATCCAAGTATGAGAACTCCTTTTGTTTAACAGATAGGGTTAAATAGCATGTGCCTTGGGATGCCAGTGTGGCCTAATGTATTTTAAGCTGAACAAAAAGTAACAATAATCCAAGTATGAGAAATCCTTTTGTTTAACAGATAGGGTTAAATAGCATGTGCCTTGGGATGCCAGTGTGGCCTAATGTATTTTTAGCTGAACAAAAAGTAACAATAATCCAAGTATGAGAAATGCTTTTAGCAGAGAGGGTTAAATAGCATGTGCCTTGGGATGCCAGTGTGGCGTAATGTATTTTAAGCTGAACAAAAAGTAACAATAATCCAAGTATGAGGAATGCTTCTAGCAGATAGGGTTAAATAGCATGTGCCTTGGGATGCCAGTGTGGCGTAATGTATTTTTAGCTGAGCAAAAAGTATTAACTATAATCCAAGTATGAGAAATCCTTTTGTTTAACAGATAGGGTTAAATAGCATGTGCCTTGGGATGCCAGTGTGGCGTAATGTATTTTAAGCTGAGCAAAAAGTATTAACAATAATCCAAGTATGAGAAATCCTTTTGTTTAACAGATAGGGTTAAATAGCATGTGCCTTGAGATGCCAGTGTGGCCTAATGTATTTTACACTGAACAAAAAGTAACAATAATCCAAGTATGAGAAATGCTTTTAGCAGATAGGGTTAAATAGCATGTGCCTTGGGATGCCAGTGTGGCGTAATGTATTTTAAGATGAGCAAAAAGTTTTAACTATAATCCAAGTATGAGAAATCCTTTTGTTTAACAGATAGGGTTAAATAGCATGTGCCTTGGGATGCCAGTGTGGCCTAATGTATTTTAAGCTGAGCAAAAAGTATTAATTATTATCTAAGTATGAGAAATCCTTTTGTTTAACAGATAGGGTTAAATAGCATGTGCCTTCGGATGCCAGTGTGGCGTAATGTATTTTAAGATGAACAAAAAGTTACAATAATCCAAGTATGAGAAATGCTTTTAGCAGATAGGGTTAAATAGCATGTGCCTTGGGATGCCAGTGTGGCGTAATGTATTTTAAGCTGAACAAAAAGTAACAATAATCCAAGTATGAGAAATCCTTTTGTTTAACAGATAGGGTTAAATAGCATGTGCCTTGGGATGCCATTGTGGCGTAATGTATTTTAAGCTGAGCAAAAAGTATTAACTATAATCCAAGTATGAGAACTCCTTTTGTTTAACAGATAGGGTTAAATAGCATGTGCCTTGGGATGCCAGTGTGGCGTAATGTATTTTAAGCTGAACAAAAAGTAACAATAATCCAAGTATGAGGAATGCTTTTAGCAGATAGGGTTAAACAGCATGTGCCTTGGGATGCCTGTGTGGCGTAATGTATTTTAAGCTGAGAAAAAAGTATTAACTATAATCCAAGTATGAGAAATCCTTTTGTTTAGCAGATAGGGTTAAATAGCATGTGCCTTGGGATGCCAGTGTGGCGTAATGTATTTTAAGCTGAGCAAAAAGTATTAACTATAATCCAAGTATGAGAAATCCTTTTGTTTAACAGATAGGGTTAAATAGCATGTGCCTTGGGATGCCAGTGTGGCCTAATGTATTTTAAGCTGAACAAAAAGTAACAATAATCCAAGTATGAGAAATCCTTTTGTTTAACAGATAGGGTTAAATAGCATGTGCCTTGGGATGCCATTGTGGCGTAATGTATTTTAAGCTGAGCAAAAAGTATTAACTATAATCCAAGTATGAAAACTCCTTTTGTTTAACAGATAGGGTTAAATAGCATGTGCCTTGGGATGCCAGTGTGGCCTAATGTATTTTAAGCTGAACAAAAAGTAACAATAATCCAAGTATGAGAAATCCTTTTGTTTAACAGATAGGGTTAAATAGCATGTGCCTTGGGATGCCAGTGTGGCCTAATGTATTTTAAGCTGAAGAAAAAGTAACAATAAAACAAGTATGAGAAATCCTTTTGTTTAACAGATAGGGTTAAATAGCATGTGCCTTGGGATGCCAGTGTGGCCTAATGTATTTTAAGCTGAAGAAAAAGTAACAATAATCCAAGTATGAGAAATCCTTTTGTTTAACAGATAAGGTTAAATAGCATGTGCCTTGGGATGCCATTGTGGCGTAATGTATTTTAAGCTGAGCAAAAAGTATTAACTATAATCCAAGTATGAGAACTCCTTTTGTTTAACAGATAGGGTTAAATAGCATGTGCCTTGGGATGCCAGTGTGGCCTAATGTATTTTAAGCTGAACAAAAAGTAACAATAATCCAAGTATGAGGAATGCTTTTAGCAGATAGGGTTAAATAGCATGTGCCTTGGGATGCCAGTGTGGCGTAATGTATTTTAAGCTGAGCAAAAAGTATTAACTATAATCCAAGTATGAGAAATCCTTTTGTTTAACAGATAGGGTTAAATAGCATGTGCCTTGGGATGCCAGTGTGGCGTAATGTATTTTAAGCTGAGCAAAAAGTATTAACTATAATCCAAGTATGAGAAATCCTTTTGTTTAACAGATAGGGTTAAATAGCATGTGCCTTGAGTGCCAGTGTGGCCTAATGTATTTTACGCTGAACAAAAAGTAACAATAATCCAAGTATGAGAAATCCTTTTGTTTAACAGATAGGGTTAAATAGCATGTGCCTTGGGATGCCAGTGTGGCCTAATGTATTTTAAGCTGAACAAAAAGTAACAATAATCCAAGTATGAGAAATGCTTTTAGCAGATAGGGTTAAATAGCATGTGCCTTGGGATGCCAGTGTGGCGTAATGTATTTTAAGCTGAACAAAAAGTAACAATAATCCAAGTATGAGGAATGCTTTTAGCAGATAGGGTTAAATAGCATGTGCCTTGGGATGCCAGTGTGGCGTAATGTATTTTAAGCTGAGCAAAAAGTATTAA
Organism: Gastrophryne carolinensis; assembly: GCA_027917425.1. Taxonomy (NCBI): domain Eukaryota; kingdom Metazoa; phylum Chordata; class Amphibia; order Anura; family Microhylidae; genus Gastrophryne; species Gastrophryne carolinensis. The sequence goes on along the minus strand of CM051238.1, from coordinate 112,847,564 downwards.
CTATAATCCAAGTATGAGAGATCCTTTTGTTTAACAGATAGGGTTAAATAGCATGTGCCTTGGGATGCCAGTGTGGCGTAATGTATTTTAAGCTGAGCAAAAAGTATTAACTATAATCCAAGTATGAGAAATCCTTTTGTTTAACAGATAGGGTTAAATAGCATGTGCCTTGGGATGCAATTGTGGCATAATGTATTTTAAGCTGAACAAAAAGTAACAATAATCCAAGTATGAGAAATGCTTTTAGCAGATAGGGTTAAATAGCATGTGCCTTGGGATGCCAGTGTGGCCTAATGTATTTTAAGCTGAACAAAAAGTAACAATAATCCAAGTATGAGAAATCCTTTTGTTTAACAGATAGGGTTAAATAGCATGTGCCTTGGGATGCCAGTGTGGCCTAATGTATTTTTAGCTGAGCAAAAAGTATTAATTATAATCTAAGTATGAGAAATCCTTTTGTTTAACAGATAGGGTTAAATAGCATGTGCCTTGGGATGCAATTGTGGCATAATGTATTTTAAGCTGAACAAAAAGTAACAATAATCCAAGTATGAGAAATGCTTTTAGCAGATAGGGTTAAATAGCATGTGCCTTGGGATGCCAGTGTGGCGTAATGTATTTTAAGCTGAGCAAAAAGTATTAACTATAATCCAAGTATGAGAAATCCTTTTGTTTAGCAGATAGGGTTAAATAGCATGTGCCTTGGGATGCCAGTGTGGCGTAATGTATTTTAAGCTGAGCAAAAAGTATTAACTATAATCCAAGTATGAGAAATCCTTTTGTTTAACAGATAGGGTTAAATAGCATGTGCCTTGGGATGCCAGTGTGGCCTAATGTATTTTAAGCTGAACAAAAAGTAACAATAATCCAAGTATGAGAAATCCTTTTGTTTAACAGATAGGGTTAAATAGCATGTGCCTTGGGATGCCATTGTGGCGTAATGTATTTTAAGCTGAGCAAAAAGTATTAACTATAATCCAAGTATGAAAACTCCTTTTGTTTAACAGATAGGGTTAAATAGCATGTGCCTTGGGATGCCAGTGTGGCCTAATGTATTTTAAGCTGAACAAAAAGTAACAATAATCCAAGTATGAGAAATCCTTTTGTTTAACAGATAGGGTTAAATAGCATGTGCCTTGGGATGCCAGTGTGGCCTAATGTATTTTAAGCTGAAGAAAAAGTAACAATAATCCAAGTATGAGAAATCCTTTTGTTTAACAGATAGGGTTAAATAGCATGTGCCTTGGGATGCCAGTGTGGCCTAATGTATTTTAAGCTGAAGAAAAAGTAACAATAATCCAAGTATGAGAAATCCTTTTGTTTAACAGATAAGGTTAAATAGCATGTGCCTTGGGATGCCATTGTGGCGTAATGTATTTTAAGCTGAGCAAAAAGTATTAACTATAATCCAAGTATGAGAACTCCTTTTGTTTAACAGATAGGGTTAAATAGCATGTGCCTTGGGATGCCAGTGTGGCCTAATGTATTTTAAGCTGAACAAAAAGTAACAATAATCCAAGTATGAGGAATGCTTTTAGCAGATAGGGTTAAATAGCATGTGCCTTGGGATGCCAGTGTGGTGTAATGTATTTTAAGCTGAGCAAAAAGTATTAACTATAATCCAAGTATGAGAAATCCTTTTGTTTAACAGATAGGGTTAAATAGCATGTGCCTTGGGATGCCAGTGTGGCGTAATGTATTTTAAGCTGAGCAAAAAGTATTAACTATAATCCAAGTATGAGAAATCCTTTTGTTTAACAGATAGGGTTAAATAGCATGTGCCTTGAGTGCCAGTGTGGCCTAATGTATTTTACGCTGAACAAAAAGTAACAATAATCCAAGTATGAGAAATCCTTTTGTTTAACAGATAGGGTTAAATAGCATGTGCCTTGGGATGCCAGTGTGGCCTAATGTATTTTAAGCTGAACAAAAAGTAACAATAATCCAAGTATGAGAAATGCTTTTAGCAGATAGGGTTAAATAGCATGTGCCTTGGGATGCCAGTGTGGCGTAATGTATTTTAAGCTGAACAAAAAGTAACAATAATCCAAGTATGAGGAATGCTTTTAGCAGATAGGGTTAAATAGCATGTGCCTTGGGATGCCAGTGTGGTGTAATGTATTTTAAGCTGAGCAAAAAGTATTAACTATAATCCAAGTATGAGAGATCCTTTTGTTTAACAGATAGGGTTAAATAGCATGTGCCTTGGGATGCCAGTGTGGCGTAATGTATTTTAAGCTGAGCAAAAAGTATTAACTATAATCCAAGTATGAGAAATCCTTTTGTTTAACAGATAGGGTTAAATAGCATGTGCCTTGGGATGCAATTGTGGCATAATGTATTTTAAGCTGAACAAAAAGTAACAATAATCCAAGTATGAGAAATGCTTTTAGCAGATAGGGTTAAATAGCATGTGCCTTGGGATGCCAGTGTGGCCTAATGTATTTTAAGCTGAACAAAAAGTAACAATAATCCAAGTATGAGAAATCCTTTTGTTTAACAGATAGGGTTAAATAGCATGTGCCTTGGGATGCCAGTGTGGCCTAATGTATTTTTAGCTGAGCAAAAAGTATTAATTATAATCTAAGTATGAGAAATCCTTTTGTTTAACAGATAGGGTTAAATAGCATGTGCCTTGGGATGCAATTGTGGCATAATGTATTTTAAGCTGAACAAAAAGTAATAATAATCCAAGTATGAGAAATGCTTTTAGCAGATAGGGTTAAATAGCATGTGCCTTGGGATGCCAGTGTGGCGTAATGTATTTTAAGCTGAGCAAAAAGTATTAACTATAATCCAAGTATGAGAAATCCTTTTGTTTAACAGATAGGGTTAAATAGCATGTACCTTGGGATGCCAGTGTGGCCTAATGTATTTTAAGCTGAACAAAAAGTAACAATAATCCAAGTATGAGAAATCCTTTTGTTTAACAGATAGGGTTAAATAGCATGTGCCTTGGGATGCCATTGTGGCGTAATGTATTTTAAGCTGAGCAAAAAGTATTAACTATAATCCAAGTATGAGAACTCATTTTGTTTAACAGATAGGGTTAAATAGCATGTGCCTTGGGATGCCAGTGTGGCCTAATGTATTTTAAGCTGAACAAAAAGTAACAATAATCCAAGTATGAGAAATCCTTTTGTTTAACAGATAGGGTTAAATAGCATGTGCCTTGGGATGCCATTGTGGCGTAATGTATTTTAAGCTGAGCAAAAAGTATTAACTATAATCCAAGTATGAGAACTCCTTTTGTTTAACAGATAGGGTTAAATAGCATGTGCCTTGGGATGCCAGTGTGGCCTAATGTATTTTAAGATGAACAAAAAGTAACAATAATCCAAGTATTAGAAATCCTTTTGTTTAACAGATAGGGTTAAATAGCATGTGCCTTGGGATGCCAGTGTGGCCTAATGTATTTTAAGCTGAAGAAAAAGTAACAATAATCCAAGTATGAGAAATCCTTTTGTTTAACAGATAGGGTTAAATAGCATGTGCCTTGGGATGCCAGTGTGGCCTAATGTATTTTAAGCTGAACAAAAAGTAACAATAATCCAAGTATGAGAAATCCTTTTGTTTAACAGATAGGGTTAAATAGCACGTGCCTTGGGATGCCATTGTGGCGTAATGTATTTTAAGCTGAGCAAAAAGTATTAACTATAATCCAAGTATGAGAACTCCTTTTGTTTAACAGATAGGGTTAAATAGCATGTGCCTTGGGATGCCAGTGTGGCCTAATGTATTTTAAGCTGAACAAAAAGTAACAATAATCCAAGTATGAGAAATCCTTTTGTTTAACAGATAGGGTTAAATAGCATGTGCCTTGGGATGCCAGTGTGGCCTAATGTATTTTTAGCTGAACAAAAAGTAACAATAATCCAAGTATGAGAAATGCTTTTAGCAGAGAGGGTTAAATAGCATGTGCCTTGGGATGCCAGTGTGGCGTAATGTATTTTAAGCTGAACAAAAAGTAACAATAATCCAAGTATGAGGAATGCTTCTAGCAGATAGGGTTAAATAGCATGTGCCTTGGGATGCCAGTGTGGCGTAATGTATTTTTAGCTGAGCAAAAAGTATTAACTATAATCCAAGTATGAGAAATCCTTTTGTTTAACAGATAGGGTTAAATAGCATGTGCCTTGAGATGGCAGTGTGGCCTAATGTATTTTACACTGAACAAAAAGTAACAATAATCCAAGTATGAGAAATGCTTTTAGCAGATAGGGTTAAATAGCATGTGCCTTGGGATGCCAGTGTGGCGTAATGTATTTTAAGATGAGCAAAAAGTTTTAACTATAATCCAAGTATGAGAAATCCTTTTGTTTAACAGATAGGGTTAAATAGCATGTGCCTTGGGATGCCAGTGTGGCCTAATGTATTTTAAGCTGAGCAAAAAGTATTAATTATTATCTAAGTATGAGAAATCCTTTTGTTTAACAGATAGGGTTAAATAGCATGTGCCTTGGGATGCCAGTGTGGCGTAATGTATTTTAAGATGAACAAAAAGTTACAATAATCCAAGTATGAGAAATGCTTTTAGCAGATAGGGTTAAATAGCATGTGCCTTGGGATGCCAGTGTGGCGTAATGTATTTTAAGCTGAACAAAAAGTAACAATAATCCAAGTATGAGAAATCCTTTTGTTTAACAGATAGGGTTAAATAGCATGTGCCTTGGGATGCCATTGTGGCGTAATGTATTTTAAGCTGAGCAAAAAGTATTAACTATAATCCAAGTATGAGAACTCCTTTTGTTTAACAAATAGGGTTAAATAGCATGTGCCTTGGGATGCCAGTGTGGCGTAATGTATTTTAAGCTGAACAAAAAGTAACAATAATCCAAGTATGAGGAATGCTTTTAGCAGATAGGGTTAAACAGCATGTGCCTTGGGATGCCTGTGTGGCGTAATGTATTTTAAGCTGAGAAAAAAGTATTAACTATAATCCAAGTATGAGAAATCCTTTTGTTTAGCAGATAGGGTTAAATAGCATGTGCCTTGGGATGCCAGTGTGGCGTAATGTATTTTAAGCTGAGCAAAAAGTATTAACTATAATCCAAGTATGAGAAATCCTTTTGTTTAACAGATAGGGTTAAATAGCATGTGCCTTGGGATGCCAGTGTGGCCTAATGTATTTTAAGCTGAACAAAAAGTAACAATAATCCAAGTATGAGAAATCCTTTTGTTTAACAGATAGGGTTAAATAGCATGTGCCTTGGGATGCCATTGTGGCGTAATGTATTTTAAGCTGAGCAAAAAGTATTAACTATAATCCAAGTATGAAAACTCCTTTTGTTTAACAGATAGGGTTAAATAGCATGTGCCTTGGGATGCCAGTGTGGCCTAATGTATTTTAAGCTGAACAAAAAGTAACAATAATCCAAGTATGAGAAATCCTTTTGTTTAACAGATAGGGTTAAATAGCATGTGCCTTGGGATGCCAGTGTGGCCTAATGTATTTTAAGCTGAAGAAAAAGTAACAATAATCCAAGTATGAGAAATCCTTTTGTTTAACAGATAGGGTTAAATAGCATGTGCCTTGGGATGCCAGTGTGGCCTAATGTATTTTAAGCTGAACAAAAAGTAACAATAATCCAAGTATGAGAAATCCTTTTGTTTAACAGATAAGGTTAAATAGCATGTGCCTTGGGATGCCATTGTGGCGTAATGTATTTTAAGCTGAGCAAAAAGTATTAACTATAATCCAAGTATGAGAACTCCTTTTGTTTAACAGATAGGGTTAAATAGCATGTGCCTTGGGATGCCAGTGTGGCCTAATGTATTTTAAGCTGAACAAAAAGTAACAATAATCCAAGTATGAGGAATGCTTTTAGCAGATAGGGTTAAATAGCATGTGCCTTGGGATGCCAGTGTGGCCTAATGTATTTTAAGATGAACAAAAAGTAACAATAATCCAAGTATGAGAATTCATTTTGTTTAACAGATAGGGTTAAATAGCATGTGCCTTGGGATGCCAGTGTGGCCTAATGTATTTTAAGCTGAACAAAAAGTAACAATAATCCAAGTATGAGAAATCCTTTTGTTTAACAGATAGGGTTAAATAGCATGTGCCTTGGGATGCCATTGTGGCGTAATGTATTTTAAGCTGAGCAAAAAGTATTAACTATAATCCAAGTATGAGAACTCATTTTGTTTAACAGATAGGGTTAAATAGCATGTGCCTTGGGATGCCAGTGTGGCCTAATGTATTTTAAGATGAACAAAAAGTAACAATAATCCAAGTATGAGAAATCCTTTTGTTTAACAGATAGGGTTAAATAGCATGTGCCTTGGGATGCCAGTGTGGCGTAATGTATTTTAAGCTGAGCAAAAAGTATTAACTATAATCCAAGTATGAGAACTCCTTTTGTTTAACAGATAGGGTTAAATAGCATGTGCCTTGGGATGCCAGTTAGCCTAATGTATTTTAAGCTGAACAAAAAGTAACAATAATCCAAGTATGAGAAATGCTTTTGTTTAACAGATAGGGTTAAATAGCATGTGCCTTGGGATGCCAGTGTGGCCTAATGTATTTTAAGCTGAACAAAAAGTAACAATAATCCAAGTATGAGAAATGCTTTTAGCAGATAGGGTTAAATAGCATGTGCCTTGGGATGCCAGTGTGGTGTAATGTATTTTAAGCTGAGCAAAAAGTTTTAACTATAATCCAAGTATGAGAAATCCTTTTGTTTAACAGAGAGGGTTAAATAGCATGTGCCTTGGGATGCCAGTGTGGCCTAATGTATTTTAAGCTGAGCAAAAAGTATTAATTATAATCTAAGTATGAGAAATCCTTTTGTTTAACAGATAGGGTTAAATAGCATGTGCCTTGGGATGCCAGTGTGGCCTAATGTATTTTAAGCTGAAGAAAAAGTAACAATAATCCAAGTATGAGAAATGCTTTTAGCAGATAGGGTTAAATAGCATGTGCCTTGGGATGCCAGTGTGGCGTAATGTATTTTAAGCTGAGCAAAAAGTATTAACTATAATCCAAGTATGAGAAATCCTTTTGTTTAACAGATAGGGTTAAATAGCATGTACCTTGGGATGCCAGTGTGGCCTAATGTATTTTAAGCTGAACAAAAAGTAACAATAATCCAAGTATGAGAAATCCTTTTGTTTAACAGATAGGGTTAAATAGCATGTGCCTTGGGATGCCAGTGTGGCCTAATGTATTTTAAGCTGAGCAAAAAGTATTAATTATAATCTAAGTATGAGAAATCCTTTTGTTTAACAGATAGGGTTAAATAGCATGTGCCTTGGGATGCAATTGTGGCATAATGTATTTTAAGCTGAACAAAAAGTAACAATAATCCAAGTATGAGAAATGCTTTTAGCAGATAGGGTTAAATAGCATGTGCCTTGGGATGCCAGTGTGGCGTAATGTATTTTAAGCTGAGCAAAAAGTATTAACTATAATCCAAGTATGAGAACTCCTTTTGTTTAACAGATAGGGTTAAATAGCATGTGCCTTGGGATGCCAGTGTGGCCTAATGTATTTTAAGCTGAACAAAAAGTAACAATAATCCAAGTATGAGAAATCCTTTTGTTTAACAGATAGGGTTAAATAGCATGTGCCTTGGGATGCCAGTGTGGCCTAATGTATTTTTAGCTGAACAAAAAGTAACAATAATCCAAGTATGAGAAATGCTTTTAGCAGAGAGGGTTAAATAGCATGTGCCTTGGGATGCCAGTGTGGCGTAATGTATTTTAAGCTGAACAAAAAGTAACAATAATCCAAGTATGAGGAATGCTTCTAGCAGATAGGGTTAAATAGCATGTGCCTTGGGATGCCAGTGTGGCGTAATGTATTTTTAGCTGAGCAAAAAGTATTAACTATAATCCAAGTATGAGAAATCCTTTTGTTTAACAGATAGGGTTAAATAGCATGTGCCTTGAGATGGCAGTGTGGCCTAATGTATTTTACACTGAACAAAAAGTAACAATAATCCAAGTATGAGAAATGCTTTTAGCAGATAGGGTTAAATAGCATGTGCCTTGGGATGCCAGTGTGGCGTAATGTATTTTAAGATGAGCAAAAAGTTTTAACTATAATCCAAGTATGAGAAATCCTTTTGTTTAACAGATAGGGTTAAATAGCATGTGCCTTGGGATGCCAGTGTGGCCTAATGTATTTTAAGCTGAGCAAAAAGTATTAATTATTATCTAAGTATGAGAAATCCTTTTGTTTAACAGATAGGGTTAAATAGCATGTGCCTTGGGATGCCAGTGTGGCGTAATGTATTTTAAGATGAACAAAAAGTTACAATAATCCAAGTATGAGAAATGCTTTTAGCAGATAGGGTTAAATAGCATGTGCCTTGGGATGCCAGTGTGGCGTAATGTATTTTAAGCTGAACAAAAAGTAACAATAATCCAAGTATGAGAAATCCTTTTGTTTAACAGATAGGGTTAAATAGCATGTGCCTTGGGATGCCATTGTGGCGTAATGTATTTTAAGCTGAGCAAAAAGTATTAACTATAATCCAAGTATGAGAACTCCTTTTGTTTAACAGATAGGGTTAAATAGCATGTGCCTTGGGATGCCAGTGTGGCGTAATGTATTTTAAGCTGAACAAAAAGTAACAATAATCCAAGTATGAGGAATGCTTTTAGCAGATAGGGTTAAACAGCATGTGCCTTGGGATGCCTGTGTGGCGTAATGTATTTTAAGCTGAGAAAAAAGTATTAACTATAATCCAAGTATGAGAAATCCTTTTGTTTAGCAGATAGGGTTAAATAGCATGTGCCTTGGGATGCCAGTGTGGCGTAATGTATTTTAAGCTGAGCAAAAAGTATTAACTATAATCCAAGTATGAGAAATCCTTTTGTTTAACAGATAGGGTTAAATAGCATGTGCCTTGGGATGCCAGTGTGGCCTAATGTATTTTAAGCTGAACAAAAAGTAACAATAATCCAAGTATGAGAAATCCTTTTGTTTAACAGATAGGGTTAAATAGCATGTGCCTTGGGATGCCATTGTGGCGTAATGTATTTTAAGCTGAGCAAAAAGTATTAACTATAATCCAAGTATGAAAACTCCTTTTGTTTAACAGATAGGGTTAAATAGCATGTGCCTTGGGATGCCAGTGTGGCCTAATGTATTTTAAGCTGAACAAAAAGTAACAATAATCCAAGTATGAGAAATCCTTTTGTTTAACAGATAGGGTTAAATAGCATGTGCCTTGGGATGCCAGTGTGGCCTAATGTATTTTAAGCTGAAGAAAAAGTAACAATAATCCAAGTATGAGAAATCCTTTTGTTTAACAGATAGGGTTAAATAGCATGTGCCTTGGGATGCCAGTGTGGCCTAATGTATTTTAAGCTGAACAAAAAGTAACAATAATCCAAGTATGAGAAATCCTTTTGTTTAACTGATAAGGTTAAATAGCATGTGCCTTGGGATGCCATTGTGGCGTAATGTATTTTAAGCTGAGCAAAAAGTATTAACTATAATCCAAGTATGAGAACTCCTTTTGTTTAACAGATAGGGTTAAATAGCATGTGCCTTGGGATGCCAGTGTGGCCTAATGTATTTTAAGCTGAACAAAAAGTAACAATAATCCAAGTATGAGGAATGCTTTTAGCAGATAGGGTTAAATAGCATGTGCCTTGGGATGCCAGTGTGGCCTAATGTATTTTAAGATGAACAAAAAGTAACAATAATCCAAGTATGAGAAATCCTTTTGTTTAACAGATAGGGTTAAATAGCATGTGCCTTGGGATGCCAGTGTTGCCTAATGTATTTTAAGATGAACAAAAAGTAACAATAATCCAAGTATGAGAATTCATTTTGTTTAACAGATAGGGTTAAATAGCATGTGCCTTGGGATGCCAGTGTGGCCTAATGTATTTTAAGCTGAACAAAAAGTAACAATAATCCAAGTATGAGAAATCCTTTTGTTTAACAGATAGGGTTAAATAGCATGTGCCTTGGGATGCCATTGTGGCGTAATGTATTTTAAGCTGAGCAAAAAGTATTAACTATAATCCAAGTATGAGAACTCATTTTGTTTAACAGATAGGGTTAAATAGCATGTGCCTTGGGATGCCAGTGTGGCCTAATGTATTTTAAGATGAACAAAAAGTAACAATAATCCAAGTATGAGAAATCCTTTTGTTTAACAGATAGGGTTAAATAGCATGTGCCTTGGGATGCCAGTGTGGCGTAATGTATTTTAAGCTGAGCAAAAAGTATTAACTATAATCCAAGTATGAGAAATCCTTTTGTTTAACAGATAGGGTTAAATAGCATGTGCCTTGGGATGCCAGTTAGCCTAATGTATTTTAAGCTGAACAAAAAGTAACAATAATCCAAGTATGAGAAATGCTTTTGTTTAACAGATAGGGTTAAATAGCATGTGCCTTGGGATGCCAGTGTGGCCTAATGTATTTTAAGCTGAACAAAAAGTAACAATAATCCAAGTATGAGAAATGCTTTTAGCAGATAGGGTTAAATAGCATGTGCCTTGGGATGCCAGTGTGGTGTAATGTATTTTAAGCTGAGCAAAAAGTTTTAACTATAATCCAAGTATGAGAAATCCTTTTGTTTAACAGAGAGGGTTAAATAGCATGTGCCTTGGGATGCCAGTGTGGCCTAATGTATTTTAAGCTGAGCAAAAAGTATTAATTATAATCTAAGTATGAGAAATCCTTTTGTTTAACAGATAGGGTTAAATAGCATGTGCCTTGGGATGCCAGTGTGGCCTAATGTATTTTAAGCTGAAGAAAAAGTAACAATAATCCAAGTATGAGAAATGCTTTTAGCAGATAGGGTTAAATAGCATGTGCCTTGGGATGCCAGTGTGGCGTAATGTATTTTAAGCTGAGCAAAAAGTATTAACTATAATCCAAGTATGAGAAATCCTTTTGTTTAACAGATAGGGTTAAATAGCATGTACCTTGGGATGCCAGTGTGGCCTAATGTATTTTAAGCTGAACAAAAAGTAACAATAATCCAAGTATGAGAAATCCTTTTGTTTAACAGATAGGGTTAAATAGCATGTGCCTTGGGATGCCAGTGTGGCCTAATGTATTTTAAGCTGAGCAAAAAGTATTAATTATAATCTAAGTATGAGAAATCCTTTTGTTTAACAGATAGGGTTAAATAGCATGTGCCTTGGGATGCAATTGTGGCATAATGTATTTTAAGCTGAACAAAAAGTAACAATAATCCAAGTATGAGAAATGCTTTTAGCAGATAGGGTTAAATAGCATGTGCCTTGGGATGCCAGTGTGGCGTAATGTATTTTAAGCTGAGCAAAAAGTATTAACTATAATCCAAGTATGAGAAATCCTTTTGTTTAACAGATAGGGTTAAATAGCATGTACCTTGGGATGCCAGTGTGGCCTAATGTATTTTAAGCTGAACAAAAAGTAACAATAATCCAAGTATGAGAAATCCTTTTGTTTAACAGATAGGGTTAAATAGCATGTGCCTTGGGATGCCATTGTGGCGTAATGTATTTTAAGCTGAGCAAAAAGTATTAACTATAATCCAAGTATGAGAACTCATTTTGTTTAACAGATAGGGTTAAATAGCATGTGCCTTGGGATGCCAGTGTGGCCTAATGTATTTTAAGCTGAACAAAAAGTAACAATAATCCAAGTATGAGAAATCCTTTTGTTTAACAGATAGGGTTAAATAGCATGTGCCTTGGGATGCCATTGTGGCGTAATGTATTTTAAGCTGAGCAAAAAGTATTAACTATAATCCAAGTATGAGAACTCATTTTGTTTAACAGATAGGGTTAAATAGCATGTGCCTTGGGATGCCAGTGTGGCCTAATGTATTTTAAGATGAACAAAAAGTAACAATAATCCAAGTATTAGAAATCCTTTTGTTTAACAGATAGGGTTAAATAGCATGTGCCTTGGGATGCCAGTGTGGCCTAATGTATTTTAAGCTGAACAAAAAGTAACAATAATCCAAGTATGAGAAATCCTTTTGTTTAACAGATAGGGTTAAATAGCATGTGCCTTGGGATGCCAGTGTGGCCTAATGTATTTTAAGCTGAACAAAAAGTAACAATAATCCAAGTATGAGAAATGCTTTTAGCAGATAGGGTTAAATAGCATGTGCCTTGGGATGCCAGTGTGGCGTAATGTATTTTAAGCTGAACAAAAAGTAACAATAATCCAAGTATGAGGAATGCTTTTAGCAGATAGGGTTAAATAGCATGTGCCTTGGGATGCCAGTGTGGCGTAATGTATTTTAAGCTGAGCAAAAAGTATTAACTATAATCCAAGTATGAGAAATCCTTTTGTTTAACAGATAGGGTTAAATAGCATGTGCCTTGGGATGCCAGTGTGGCGTAATGTATTTTAAGCTGAGCAAAAAGTATTAACTATAATCCAAGTATGAGAAATCCTTTTGTTTAACAGATAGGGTTAAATAGCATGTGCCTTGAGATGCCAGTGTGGCCTAATGTATTTTACACTGAACAAAAAGTAACAATAATCCAAGTATGAGAAATGCTTTTAGCAGATAGGGTTAAATAGCATGTGCCTTGGGATGCCAGTGTGGCGTAATGTATTTTAAGATGAGCAAAAAGTTTTAACTATAATCCAAGTATGAGAAATCCTTTTGTTTAACAGATAGGGTTAAATAGCATGTGCCTTGGGATGCCAGTGTGGCGTAATGTATTTTAAGATGAACAAAAAGTTACAATAATCCAAGTATGAGAAATGCTTTTAGCAGATAGGGTTAAATAGCATGTGCCTTGGGATGCCAGTGTGGCGTAATGTATTTTAAGCTGAACAAAAAGTAACAATAATCCAAGTATGAGAAATCCTTTTGTTTAACAGATAGGGTTAAATAGCATGTGCCTTGGGATGCCATTGTGGCGTAATGTATTTTAAGCTGAGCAAAAAGTATTAACTATAATCCAAGTATGAGAACTCCTTTTGTTTAACAGATAGGGTTAAATAGCATGTGCCTTGGGATGCCAGTGTGGCCTAATGTATTTTAAGCTGAACAAAAAGTAACAATAATCCAAGTATGAGAAATGCTTTTAGCAGATAGGGTTAAATAGCATGTGCCTTGGGATGCCAGTGTGGCGTAATGTATTTTAAGCTGAACAAAAAGTAACAATAATCCAAGTATGAGGAATGCTTTTAGCAGATAGGGTTAAATAGCATGTGCCTTGGGATGCCTGTGTGGCGTAATGTATTTTAAGCTGAGCAAAAAGTATTAACTATAATCCAAGTATGAGAAATCCTTTTGTTTAACAGATAGGGTTAAATAGCATGTGCCTTGGGATGCCAGTGTGGCGTAATGTATTTTAAGCTGAGCAAAAAGTATTAACTATAATCCAAGTATGAGAAATCCTTTTGTTTAACAGATAGGGTTAAATAGCATGTGCCTTGGGATGCCAATGTGGCCTAATGTATTTTAAGCTGAACCAAAAGTAACAATAATCCAAATATGAGAAATCCTTTTGTTTAACAGATAGGGTTAAATAGCATGTGCCTTGGGATGCCATTGTGGCGTAATGTATTTTAAGCTGAGCAAAAAGTATTAACTATAATCCAAGTATGAGAACTCCTTTTGTTTAACAGATAGGGTTAAATAGCATGTGCCTTGGGATGCCAGTGTGGCCTAATGTATTTTAAGCTGAACAAAAAGTAACAATAATCCAAGTATGAGAAATCCTTTTGTTTAACAGATAGGGTTAAATAGCATGTGCCTTGGGATGCCAGTGTGGCCTAATGTATTTTAAGCTGAAGAAAAAGTAACAATAATCCAAGTATGAGAAATCCTTTTGTTTAACAGATAGGGTTAAATAGCATGTGCCTTGGGATGCCAGTGTGGCCTAATGTATTTTAAGCTGAACAAAAAGTAACAATAATCCAAGTATGAGAAATCCTTTTGTTTAACAGATAGGGTTAAATAGCACGTGCCTTGGGATGCCATTGTGGCGTAATGTATTTTAAGCTGAGCAAAAAGTATTAACTATAATCCAAGTATGAGAACTCCTTTTGTTTAACAGATAGGGTTAAATAGCATGTGCCTTGGGATGCCAGTGTGGCCTAATGTATTTTAAGCTGAACAAAAAGTAACAATAATCCAAGTATGAGAAATCCTTTTGTTTAACAGATAGGGTTAAATAGCATGTGCCTTGGGATGCCAGTGTGGCCTAATGTATTTTTAGCTGAACAAAAAGTAACAATAATCCAAGTATGAGAAATGCTTTTAGCAGAGAGGGTTAAATAGCATGTGCCTTGGGATGCCAGTGTGGCGTAATGTATTTTAAGCTGAACAAAAAGTAACAATAATCCAAGTATGAGGAATGCTTCTAGCAGATAGGGTTAAATAGCATGTGCCTTGGGATGCCAGTGTGGCGTAATGTATTTTTAGCTGAGCAAAAAGTATTAACTATAATCCAAGTATGAGAAATCCTTTTGTTTAACAGATAGGGTTAAATAGCATGTGCCTTGGGATGCCAGTGTGGCGTAATGTATTTTAAGCTGAGCAAAAAGTATTAACAATAATCCAAGTATGAGAAATCCTTTTGTTTAACAGATAGGGTTAAATAGCATGTGCCTTGAGATGGCAGTGTGGCCTAATGTATTTTACACTGAACAAAAAGTAACAATAATCCAAGTATGAGAAATGCTTTTAGCAGATAGGGTTAAATAGCATGTGCCTTGGGATGCCAGTGTGGCGTAATGTATTTTAAGATGAGCAAAAAGTTTTAACTATAATCCAAGTATGAGAAATCCTTTTGTTTAACAGATAGGGTTAAATAGCATGTGCCTTGGGATGCCAGTGTGGCCTAATGTATTTTAAGCTGAGCAAAAAGTATTAATTATTATCTAAGTATGAGAAATCCTTTTGTTTAACAGATAGGGTTAAATAGCATGTGCCTTGGGATGCCAGTGTGGCGTAATGTATTTTAAGATGAACAAAAAGTTACAATAATCCAAGTATGAGAAATGCTTTTAGCAGATAGGGTTAAATAGCATGTGCCTTGGGATGCCAGTGTGGCGTAATGTATTTTAAGCTGAACAAAAAGTAACAATAATCCAAGTATGAGAAATCCTTTTGTTTAACAGATAGGGTTAAATAGCATGTGCCTTGGGATGCCATTGTGGCGTAATGTATTTTAAGCTGAGCAAAAAGTATTAACTATAATCCAAGTATGAGAACTCCTTTTGTTTAACAGATAGGGTTAAATAGCATGTGCCTTGGGATGCCAGTGTGGCGTAATGTATTTTAAGCTGAACAAAAAGTAACAATAATCCAAGTATGAGGAATGCTTTTAGCAGATAGGGTTAAACAGCATGTGCCTTGGGATGCCTGTGTGGCGTAATGTATTTTAAGCTGAGAAAAAAGTATTAACTATAATCCAAGTATGAGAAATCCTTTTGTTTAGCAGATAGGGTTAAATAGCATGTGCCTTGGGATGCCAGTGTGGCGTAATGTATTTTAAGCTGAGCAAAAAGTATTAACTATAATCCAAGTATGAGAAATCCTTTTGTTTAACAGATAGGGTTAAATAGCATGTGCCTTGGGATGCCAGTGTGGCCTAATGTATTTTAAGCTGAACAAAAAGTAACAATAATCCAAGTATGAGAAATCCTTTTGTTTAACAGATAGGGTTAAATAGCATGTGCCTTGGGATGCCATTGTGGCGTAATGTATTTTAAGCTGAGCAAAAAGTATTAACTATAATCCAAGTATGAAAACTCCTTTTGTTTAACAGATAGGGTTAAATAGCATGTGCCTTGGGATGCCAGTGTGGCCTAATGTATTTTAAGCTGAACAAAAAGTAACAATAATCCAAGTATGAGAAATCCTTTTGTTTAACAGATAGGGTTAAATAGCATGTGCCTTGGGATGCCAGTGTGGCCTAATGTATTTTAAGCTGAAGAAAAAGTAACAATAATCCAAGTATGAGAAATCCTTTTGTTTAACAGATAGGGTTAAATAGCATGTGCCTTGGGATGCCAGTGTGGCCTAATGTATTTTAAGCTGAACAAAAAGTAACAATAATCCAAGTATGAGAAATCCTTTTGTTTAACAGATAAGGTTAAATAGCATGTGCCTTGGGATGCCATTGTGGCGTAATGTATTTTAAGCTGAGCAAAAAGTATTAACTATAATCCAAGTATGAGAACTCCTTTTGTTTAACAGATAGGGTTAAATAGCATGTGCCTTGGGATGCCAGTGTGGCCTAATGTATTTTAAGCTGAACAAAAAGTAACAATAATCCAAGTATGAGGAATGCTTTTAGCAGATAGGGTTAAATAGCATGTGCCTTGGGATGCCAGTGTGGCCTAATGTATTTTAAGATGAACAAAAAGTAACAATAATCCAAGTATGAGAAATCCTTTTGTTTAACAGATAGGGTTAAATAGCATGTGCCTTGGGATGCCAGTGTTGCCTAATGTATTTTAAGATGAACAAAAAGTAACAATAATCCAAGTATGAGAATTCATTTTGTTTAACAGATAGGGTTAAATAGCATGTGCCTTGGGATGCCAGTGTGGCCTAATGTATTTTAAGCTGAACAAAAAGTAACAATAATCCAAGTATGAGAAATCCTTTTGTTTAACAGATAGGGTTAAATAGCATGTGCCTTGGGATGCCATTGTGGCGTAATGTATTTTAAGCTGAGCAAAAAGTATTAACTATAATCCAAGTATGAGAACTCATTTTGTTTAACAGATAGGGTTAAATAGCATGTGCCTTGGGATGCCAGTGTGGCCTAATGTATTTTAAGATGAACAAAAAGTAACAATAATCCAAGTATGAGAAATCCTTTTGTTTAACAGATAGGGTTAAATAGCATGTGCCTTGGGATGCCAGTGTGGCGTAATGTATTTTAAGCTGAGCAAAAAGTATTAACTATAATCCAAGTATGAGAAATCCTTTTGTTTAACAGATAGGGTTAAATAGCATGTGCCTTGGGATGCCAGTTAGCCTAATGTATTTTAAGCTGAACAAAAAGTAACAATAATCCAAGTATGAGAAATGCTTTTGTTTAACAGATAGGGTTAAATAGCATGTGCCTTGGGATGCCAGTGTGGCCTAATGTATTTTAAGCTGAACAAAAAGTAACAATAATCCAAGTATGAGAAATGCTTTTAGCAGATAGGGTTAAATAGCATGTGCCTTGGGATGCCAGTGTGGTGTAATGTATTTTAAGCTGAGCAAAAAGTTTTAACTATAATCCAAGTATGAGAAATCCTTTTGTTTAACAGAGAGGGTTAAATAGCATGTGCCTTGGGATGCCAGTGTGGCCTAATGTATTTTAAGCTGAGCAAAAAGTATTAATTATAATCTAAGTATGAGAAATCCTTTTGTTTAACAGATAGGGTTAAATAGCATGTGCCTTGGGATGCCAGTGTGGCCTAATGTATTTTAAGCTGAAGAAAAAGTAACAGTAATCCAAGTATGAGAAATGCTTTTAGCAGATAGGGTTAAATAGCATGTGCCTTGGGATGCCAGTGTGGCGTAATGTATTTTAAGCTGAGCAAAAAGTATTAACTATAATCCAAGTATGAGAAATCCTTTTGTTTAACAGATAGGGTTAAATAGCATGTACCTTGGGATGCCAGTGTGGCCTAATGTATTTTAAGCTGAACAAAAAGTAACAATAATCCAAGTATGAGAAATCCTTTTGTTTAACAGATAGGGTTAAATAGCATGTGCCTTGGGATGCCAGTGTGGCCTAATGTATTTTAAGCTGAGCAAAAAGTATTAATTATAATCTAAGTATGAGAAATCCTTTTGTTTAACAGATAGGGTTAAATAGCATGTGCCTTGGGATGCCAGTGTGGCCTAATGTATTTTAAGCTGAACAAAAAGTAACAATAATCCAAGTATGAGAAATCCTTTTGTTTAACAGATAGGGTTAAATAGCATGTGCCTTGGGATGCCATTGTGGCGTAATGTATTTTAAGCTGAGCAAAAAGTATTAACTATAATCCAAGTATGAGAACTCCTTTTGTTTAACAGATAGGGTTAAATAGCATGTGCCTTGGGATGCCAGTGTGGCCTAATGTATTTTAAGCTGAACAAAAAGTAACAATAATCCAAGTATGAGAAATCCTTTTGTTTAACAGATAGGGTTAAATAGCATGTGCCTTGGGATGCCAGTGTGGCCTAATGTATTTTAAGCTGAACAAAAAGTAACAATAATCCAAGTATGAGAAATGCTTTTAGCAGATAGGGTTAAATAGCATGTGCCTTGGGATGCCAGTGTGGCGTAATGTATTTTAAGCTGAACAAAAAGTAACAATAATCCAAGTATGAGGAATGCTTTTAGCAGATAGGGTTAAATAGCATGTGCCTTGGGATGCCAGTGTGGCGTAATGTATTTTAAGCTGAGCAAAAAGTATTAACTATAATCCAAGTATGAGAAATCCTTTTGTTTAACAGATAGGGTTAAATAGCATGTGCCTTGGGATGCCAGTGTGGCGTAATGTATTTTAAGCTGAGCAAAAAGTATTAACTATAATCCAAGTATGAGAAATCCTTTTGTTTAACAGATAGGGTTAAATAGCATGTGCCTTAAGATGCCAGTGTGGCCTAATGTATTTTACACTGAACAAAAAGTAACAATAATCCAAGTATGAGAAATGCTTTTAGCAGATAGGGTTAAATAGCATGTGCCTTGGGATGCCAGTGTGGCGTAATGTATTTTAAGATGAGCAAAAAGTTTTAACTATAATCCAAGTATGAGAAATCCTTTTGTTTAACAGATAGGGTTAAATAGCATGTGCCTTGGGATGCCAGTGTGGCCTAATGTATTTTAAGCTGAGCAAAAAGTATTAATTATTATCTAAGTATGAGAAATCCTTTTGTTTAACAGATAGGGTTAAATAGCATGTGCCTTGGGATGCCAGTGTGGCGTAATGTATTTTAAGCTGAACAAAAAGTAACAATAATCCAAGTATGAGAAATCCTTTTGTTTAACAGATAGGGTTAAATAGCATGTGCCTTGGGATGCCATTGTGGCGTAATGTATTTTAAGCTGAGCAAAAAGTATTAACTATAATCCAAGTATGAGAACTCCTTTTGTTTAACAGATAGGGTTAAATAGCATGTGCCTTGGGATGCCAGTGTGGCCTAATGTATTTTAAGCTGAACAAAAAGTAACAATAATCCAAGTATGAGAAATGCTTTTAGCAGATAGGGTTAAATAGCATGTGCCTTGGGATGCCAGTGTGGCGTAATGTATTTTAAGATGAACAAAAAGTAACAATAATCCAAGTATGAGGAATGCTTTTAGCAGATAGGGTTAAATAGCATGTGCCTTGGGATGCCTGTGTGGTGTAATGTATTTTAAGCTGAGCAAAAAGTATTAACTATAATCCAAGTATGAGAAATCCTTTTGTTTAACAGATAGGGTTAAATAGCATGTGCCTTGGGATGCCAGTGTGGCGTAATGTATTTTAAGCTGAGCAAAAAGTATTAACTATAATCCAAGTATGAGAAATCCTTTTGTTTAACAGATAGGGTTAAATAGCATGTGCCTTGGGATGCCAGTGTGGCCTAATGTATTTTAAGCTGAACAAAAAGTAACAATAATCCAAGTATGAGAAATCCTTTTGTTTAACAGATAGGGTTAAATAGCATGTGCCTTGGGATGCCATTGTGGCGTAATGTATTTTAAGCTGAGCAAAAAGTATTAACTATAATCCAAGTATGAGAAATCCTTTTGTTTAACAGATAGGGTTAAATAGCATGTGCCTTGGGATGCCAGTTAGCCTAATGTATTTTAAGCTGAACAAAAAGTAACAATAATCCAAGTATGAGAAATGCTTTTGTTTAACAGATAGGGTTAAATAGCATGTGCCTTGGGATGCCAGTGTGGCGTAATGTATTTTAAGCTGAACAAAAAGTAACAATAATCCAAGTATGAGAAATGCTTTTAGCAGATAGGGTTAAATAGCATGTGCCTTGGGATGCCAGTGTGGCGTAATGTATTTTAAGCTGAGCAAAAAGTTTTAACTATAATCCAAGTATGAGAAATCCTTTTGTTTAACAGATAGGGTTAAATAGCATGTGCCTTGGGATGCCAGTGTGGCCTAATGTATTTTAAGCTGAGCAAAAAGTATTAATTATAATCTAAGTATGAGAAATCCTTTTGTTTAACAGATAGGGTTAAATAGCATGTGCCTTGGGATGCCAGTGTGGCCTAATGTATTTTAAGCTGAACAAAAAGTAACAATAATCCAAGTATGAGAAATGCTTTTAGCAGATAGGGTTAAATAGCATGTGCCTTGGGATGCCAGTGTGGCGTAATGTATTTTAAGCTGAGCAAAAAGTATTAACTATAATCCAAGTATGAGAAATCCTTTTGTTTAACAGATAGGGTTAAATAGCATGTACCTTGGGATGCCAGTGTGGCCTAATGTATTTTAAGCTGAACAAACAGTAACAATAATCCAAGTATGAGAAATCCTTTTGTTTAACAGATAGGGTTAAATAGCATGTGCCTTGGGATGCCAGTGTGGCCTAATGTATTTTAAGCTGAGCAAAAAGTATTAATTATAATCTAAGTATGAGAAATCCTTTTGTTTAACAGATAGGGTTAAATAGCATGTGCTTTGGGATGCCAGTGTGGCCTAATGTATTTTAAGCTGAACAAAAAGTAACAATAATCCAAGTATGAGAAATCCTTTTGTTTAACAGATAGGGTTAAATAGCATGTGCCTTGGGATGCCAGTGTGGCCTAATGTATTTTAAGCTGAACAAAAAGTAACAATAATCCAAGTATGAGAAATGCTTTTAGCAGATAGGGTTAAATAGCATGTGCCTTGGGATGCCAGTGTGGCGTAATGTATTTTAAGCTGAACAAAAAGTAACAATAATCCAAGTATGAGGAATGCTTTTAGCAGATAGGGTTAAATAGCATGTGCCTTGGGATGCCAGTGTGGCGTAATGTATTTTAAGCTGAGCAAAAAGTATTAACTATAATCCAAGTATGAGAGATCCTTTTGTTTAACAGATAGGGTTAAATAGCATGTGCCTTGGGATGCCAGTGTGGCGTAATGTATTTTAAGCTGAGCA